>MU260333.1:45000-237811 GCA_020310875.1 Ceratopteris richardii
ATGTAGCATCATTTACTTTAGTCTGAATCTCCGCAGTATCCTCCGTTGCTTCCTCTACTCTAGCCTGACAAGAAATTTCCAAAATTTTTTGCCTCCTTCTAGAGCTTGTCTACCTCCGCTTCTTTATCTACTAACACTAAGTTAACATCCACACAATGCTACTTCCATTCGACTACTTGCTTTTCCAACTCAGAGATTCCCGCAACGTGAGCCTGTACTGTATCCAAAGTCTCTTGATCTGTTTGTCACTTTTCTTCCAAAGCTGTGAACTCTGAATTCCGAACTGCCAGCCTCTCCTCCACTTCTGCAGTCGAAATGATTTTCCTTTTTAGTTCACCACTCTGATCTTTAACCTTGGTTTTTAATCTTTGTGCTTCCTGCTCAGCTTTCTACAACTTTGTATTTAGTTCTTTATTATCTTTCTTTAACTTTTGGTTTGATTTTAGCACTTGATCGATTTCTGCTTGCAAGCAAGCTATAATCTTGGACTTTTCCTCCACAATAACTTTCAAAGTATTATTTTTTGTTAACGTATCATTTAACTCTTCAAGGAGCTGGTCATCCACAAGACTATCAGGACCTCTATTCTCAACCCAGACTGCTTCTAACTCTTCTTGCAATTGAGTGATCTGAGCTGTTATCTACTCCTTTTCTACAACCCGACTGTCTTTTTCCATTATCATTGCATTATACTTATTCTGGAAATCTTCTAGCTTTACCGAACTCCAGGCTAAACCATGAGCTAAATCTCCAAGTAGTTCTGGTTGAATAGTCTTCTTGTTATTCATCCATGGGTATATCACATCTGTAGATTTAAGTGCGGATAACTTCACTCTACCTTTGGAAGTTTTCCATTTGTCGACTAGGCCACATTCTGAAAATGTATGTAAGACAGGTATTCTATGGAAAGTGTCCCCTTAATGTCTACCTTCTTCCTATTGTTGTTTTTGGGACTATTCTTCTTCAACCGCCTTTGGAGCTGCCTCTTCCTCATTTTGTGCAGCCTCTTCCTCATTCCACACCGCCTCTTCCTCATTGTCCCTGGCCTTCCTCTCGGCTTCTTCCCTGGCCTTCCTTTCAGCTTCTTCCTTGGCCTTCCTCTCAGCTTCTTCCTTGTCTTTCCTCTCGACTTCAGTCGGAGCTCTCCTCTCTTCCACCTGGCACCTTCTAGATTCCTCCTCTTTGTCCATCTCAATATCCACCTGATCCTGAGAATTGTTACCTCCTGACCTCCGTTCTGCCGTTCATTTCTTCAAGAGTTGTAAAATCACTTTCCTCAAGCATACTATGTATTCTCGAGGTGAGTATTCTGGAGTCGAAAAAAGTAACGAGAAGTTAACTCCCACTTTGGAGTCCAATACTGCATTACGTTCCCTTCCAATCCATCGAAATAATCTCCCGACTTCTTTCTTTAATTTTTGGAATATAATTTCTGCCCAATTTACCTGGGTCTTCGAAGCTTCCTTCACCAGTGTGAAGAGCTGCTGGGAAACTCCATAGTGTTTAGCCTGCAAATTAATTACCATGGTCATTAATAACATTGCCCACTTCAGTGGGTTGGCATCCGATAGTTGCATGAAGCGGTATTCACCCGAGCAGGGTTTGCGAAGCAATGCACAGATTTTTTGCAGCATCCACAACCTCTGTGCTCGCCATGATACCCTCTTTGGCCACACAAAATTGCTCCGCTATCAAATCCATGGTTAAATGTACTTCTTCCTATCTTATTTGGATACTCATGTCTTGAATGTTAATGTCGTTTCCCTCTGTATGTCAGATGATCTCCATTGCTATCTCTTTTGCTTGAGGGTGAGGCTTAATGGTTCGACGATCGATCATGACACACTGCAGGAGTCCTCTACATTCAAACCACTCCTTCTGCTCCTATGAGATCTTCTCTGGGATGTATAGAAGGTGGCAATTGGAGAAGGTCACTGCCATCTTACTGCGACTTGCATGTTTCCTTACTCTCTCACACGACACTCACTATATTCACTCTGCTCACTGTATTCGCTCTACTCGTAAACTCGGCAAATAAGCCGAATTTGAGAGAGTTCGCAACCTTTTATGCCATGTCTTCCTGTGTAACAAATTGCGGGTTTTCGTCATGATGGGTGATCATGGGATCATCACTCCTGAATCTGCACTGATTACTGGCTCTCAAAATAAGAAACGCATCCTGATAGTGAGCAAGGAATCATAACTCCTGAATCTGCACTGATTACTGGCTCTCGAAATAAGAAACACATCTTGATTTGCAACGTCGCCACCGTCACCCTGATAATTGTTGTACATTTGCATGAAAAATAGTTAGTACTCACCCTGCATGCAAAATTAGTTTTTTTGATAGTAAACTTCATCCAATTAGCGAAGCTGATCCATACGATACACAAAAGATTCGTCCGGAATTAGACGCTTCTATACTGCAATCCAGAAACTTGGGACCACAAGTTCAAAAGGAAGAATAGCCTCTTGCCCGTATAACAACTTAAAGGGTGTGCTTCCCACCGAAACTTTGTAAGAGGTGCGATAGGCCCAGAGCACCGTGGGAAGAATAATCTCCCATTGATCAGTATTATCCAAGAGCATTTTCTGGAGCATCTCTAGCACCACCTTGTTTGTGCTTTCGGCTAAACCATTAGCTTGAGGGTAATATGGGGAGCTAAACCGATGTTTGATACAAAATCCCTCTATGAGCTCTGCAATCAATTGATTCAAAAAATGTGCGCCTCGATCTGAAACTAATTCCAATGGAAGAAAATAAAGGGCACATGTATTCGTCGTTGGAGGTTTAATTAGACCAATGAAATCTAGTCCGCACTTTTGAAAAGGTTCCAACGGCAAAGTAGGATAGAGAGGAAAGTGATAAGCGTCCCTTGGTTCACTAATGTGCTGACAAGGATCACAATTCCAAACCGTCGCTTGCACATCCGCATACATAGTGGGCCACCAAAATCCAGACTGTTGAATTTTCCAAACCGTAATAAGATGACCAAAATGACCACCGGCATCACCTGCATGTGCTTCCGAAATAACCGCATGTACTTCATGTGGGGGTACACAACAAAGCCAAACTCCCATCCGGTCTTTATGATAAAGTTTCTCCATGATCATGGAAAAACGTCGGCTACATAACCCAAGTTTCTCTTGGGCTGCCAATCGTAAATGATAACCCCATCCCATAGTGGTCGCCAAATATTTGGACAATGTTTGCCATAAGACTAACAGTACATAGAGAATAGGTTTGGGAACGGGGATTCATGAATATTTCTATCCGTAAACATGCATTTCTGTTCCATCGCTTCAATATGACTTAGCACAGATAGACAATTCATAGACAATTCATAGACAATTCAAAACCTTAACTACACAGAACAATAGTTATCGGATTCAAAAATAGATATGGTATTTCATCATGGCTTTGTAGTTACAATTGTTCTCCCCTCTGTATATTCCCCTTCATGCACTACACTCCGTATCTTTGTTTCCGTAATCATCGAGTCCGGAATCTGGAAGAACCCGTTGAGGACTCATCTCCGCATAGCATAAAGAAGGTAGGAAAGAACTTCACACAATTCCAAACCTCTCTATTCCAGAAACTCTTGGCATCTCCATTATTACAAAGTAGGAATTACAAAGAATAGTTCGTCCACACCAGCTGCTAACATTGGCATGCACGATGGATCCGAACCCCACTAAGTACAAAATTACACAAAATTTACAAATCATCATCATGATTCTTTAATTTTGGAAACATTATTCTCTCTATATCATAACATAATTCATTGAACATTTCCCTAAGATTCTCTTCAGCTAATAGCATTTCTGCTTCAAAAACTGCTTAGGTTCTAGGGCTTGTGGACTAAGGCTTTTATAACTAATTGCTACAACTTCTAATTTCGGAAATTTCTACTGAAATCCTCCTATTAGTTTATCAAAAGCTAATGTAGCATCATTTAGTTTAGTATGAATCTCCACAGCATCCTTCGTTGCTTCCTCTACTATAGCCTGACAAGAAATTTCCAAAATTTTTGCCTCCTTCCAGAGCTTGTCTACCTCCGCTTCTTTATCTGAGCTTTCTTACAAATGGTGTCACACCATCTCATTTACAATTGGCAGCCCAAAAGAAACTTGCATTATGCAGTCAGTGTTTTTTTATGATCATGGAGAAACTTTATCATAAAGACCCGACGAGATTCCTTACTCACTATCAGGATGCGTTTCTTATTTCGAGAGCCAGTAATCAGTGCAAATTCAGGAGTGATGATCCTCTGATCACCCATCATGACGAGGACTCGCAGTTTGTTACACAGGAAGGCGGGGCATAAAAGGCTGCAAACTCTATCGAATTCGGCTTATTTGTTGAGTTTGCGAGCAGAGCGAATACACCGAGTGTCATGCGCGAGAGTAATGAAACGGGCAAGTCGCAGTAAGATGGCAGTGACCTTCTCTGATTGCCACCTTCTATACATCCCAGAGAAGATCTCAGAGGAGCAAGAGTGGTTTGAATGCAGAGGACTCCTGCAGTGTGCCATGATCGATTGGCAAACCATTAAGCCTCACCCTTAAGCAAAAAAGATAGCGATAGAGAGCTTTCTTAAAAGGAGTATCATGCAACAAATTATCGTCATGAATCTTTAGAAGAATTTTTTCAGTAGATTATAGAAGGTTTAAAGGATCTTCCTCTTTCGGAGGCAGTGAATATCCTAGAGGAATTGACATACTGGGTAGAGCAAGGAGTCATCCCCCCTCAATTACCACAGGATTGGGTAGCTGAGTGGAAGGAGGAGAAGCTGACGAAAACAGTGGGGCACAGGGAAGGTGAAAAGCCCGACCAGCAACACCTCCCATAGGAAGGAAAATACCCTAAGGAAGAAGGTTCTAGTGGTGGAAGTCATTCCCACCCCCCAAGCTTGGATGTAGCTCTCATTCTGATGCCGCAATTCGAATTGTGCGATCCAATGGTTCAGTGATATCAACTGCCAGGATTACTACACACATTTTTACGGTAAAGTAGGGGAAGATCCTGATGTGCATATACGAACGTTTGAAAAGAACTACAATTGCAATCACAGGCGTCTACAGGATGATGATCATAAATTACAGGTGGAAATGCAGTGAAATGCCTCATTGAGTTCCCTTTCGATCATTTTAGTACATACGATGCATTGAAAGAAGCATTCCTAGCCCAATTTCAGACGGCCAAAAGTATTTCGGAATTATACACTACTCTGGAATATATGGTCCAGAAGATTTCGGTAGACCTTTACGCAGAAGAATTTAGATCTATTATGCGGTAGTTTCCGGATGACAGCTCTCCCTTGGAAGAATTACTTATCGAGTTTTTTGTGGATGGTTTACAACCACTGATAAAAGAAAAAATCTATGTCTTTACACTGGATCAGAGCTGTATGTTCGACGAGGTTATTGAATTAGCCACTCGTATGGACAGAAAAATGCGATTTGCAAATATGGGGATGGTCAGAAGTGAAATGGAAGTCAAACAACCCCTGAACTTGATTCAACAACTATATTGCTTACGCTCTCGAAATACAGGACATATCACATAAGATTGTGCCCTAAATCAGGTATATTTGATCATAGTTTGGATAATTGCATATTCAATTCAAAGAGCACATTGGTAGCTTCTGCACAAGTGAAGACCTAGAAGTGGAAGGGGGACGTCATAGAGTTGAAACAATCTGTTTAGTCTGGACCGTGGCAGGATAGCCAAGATGTACGCAATACAAGAGTTTCATCGTACTAGAATTACAAATGAATGCGGACTCTAGCAGATATTACAGGTAGAATTTTAAGGATTTCGGTAGAGGACGGTGATTTCATCAGCCTAGTCCAAACAATTCTGATAATCACCCCATCTAGTGTCAGTTCTGTTTATCGTTTGGACACCATCGGTGGGAGTGCGAGGAAGCCAAAGAATACAATCAAAGGAAGCAGGAGGCAATTCTACAGCAACATGCAGGCAGATGGGGTGGCACTAGTTTGAGCGAGATCCATTTTTTTGTCTGAATGGAAGATCAATCTCGTGTCCAAACGGTAGGACTGATTAAGGATATTCCGATCCAGATTGCACAAGTGTTAGTTAAAATTACCTTTATTATTCTGTAACTAAAGGGGTAGAATTTAGATTACAATCTACTTCTAGGATGACCATGGCTCCGGAATGCCAAAGTTCGATAGAACTGGGATGAGAAAACCATCACTTTTCGGAAGGGACATTCCAAATTTATGGTTTTGTTCGATGAGGAGCAGTACTTCCTCCCACATCAGAAACCAATCTGGTCACCTCATATGTTAGAGGTCTTAGAAGAGGATGAAGAAATTAAATTTTTTGAGGCTAATAAAGACGTGCTGTTTATGGGAGTGGTCGATGTTAACTCAGTTTCTAGCATGGAAGTCGATAGTTTGACAACTCCAGTAGACCCCGAAGTGTTTGAAATCAATTATCGAAATTTTCTCTGAATGATCCTATGGAGATGCGCAGCGTTTGCATTGAAGAAGATGCTCTGGAAGTGATCAATTTGGGAAGCGAGGAGGACCCGATGCCAATTCCCATCTGTTCAGAATTAGCTCCAGAATTTCGGTCCATCCTAATTGCATTGTTAAAGCAGTACACTAATGTGTTTGCCTGGTCATATTTAGATATGCAGGGACTGGATCCGAAATTATATCACCATCGCATTTTACTCAAACCGGATGCCACTCCCGTAATGCAGCAGCATTATCGAATGAATCCCCATTTCACGGAACAGGTTAAACACAAATTGGATTGCCTACTTAAGGTGGGTTATATTGTGCCTATCGAAAATCCAGAATGGGTATGGCCAATAGTGATCGTCCCAAAGAAAAACAAACAACTGTGAATCTATGTGGATTACCGAAAATTGAATGTTGTCACAGTTCCAGATCCATTTCCATTACCCTTTCTAGACAGTATGTTGGACAAAGTCGCAGGGCGGGAAATGTATTCTTTTGTGGATGGATTCCGTGGCTACAATCAGGTGTGCATGGTGGAGTTAGATATACCTAAGACAGCATTTATTACCAATTGGGGTGTCTTTGCATGTACAGTCATGTGGTTCGGACTCCAGAACGCTCCTAGTACCTTTCAACACTATATGCAACAAATCTTTCCACCTTACTTAACATCTTTTATGCGTATATTTTTGGATGATTTCTCTATCTCTGGTAGGACGGTGTCACATTTGGAACATTTACATTTATGTTTCGAATCTTGTCAAAATGTACATCTATGCTTAAATACATTAAAGTCAACTTTCACGGTGAAGTGTGGAAAATTGCTTGGATACATTATTTCAGAAAAAGGAATTGCGGTTGACCCGGATAAAGTTAAAGTTATCCACGATACACCAGCTCTGAAGAGTCCAAAAGAGGTGCTCAAGTTTCTCGGGCAAATCCATTGGCATGGTACACATTTAAGAGGACTCGCACTCTCGGAGAGATTCCTCTCTCTCCAATCAACATAGGATGATTCCTATTTCTTCGGTTTATTGCTAATTCATTTGCACATTGGCAACTCCTATGTGACTCACTCGCTTGCCATGAGCCAACAAGAATTTATGTTAATTTGTTTCCTAGTGTCTTCGATATGGTTTAAAAATTAAGCTACCATCGTACCTGATATTGCTCCAAGCACCTAGGGTGTTCCGTTAGCGAGACGGTTGACTTGATCCACCAGTCATCGCTTTCCCTCCCATAGTGCATATTGCTATCCCGCTCAATAAGTTAGCACATGTACCACCAATGGATTTTCTCTAGATTGATGAAGCATAGTTGGCATTTGAACAACTCTGGAAAATGCTCGTGAGTGCTCCAATCTTAAAAGCTCCAGACTAGACATTGCCCTTTCATGTTTTCGTGGACACCTCAGATCGCGCAATCGATAGCGTTCTCATGCAGAAGGGAGATCCGAAGTGGTTTCGTCTGGTGTAATATGCTAGTAGAAGACTCACGTCCGCCAAGGGGAACTATTTGACTACAGAGTGTGAGTGCCTGGGTCTTATTTATTCTATCAAAAATTTCTGACGCTATCTCCTCGGGCGATCGTTCACATTTCATGTGGACCACATTGCATTGTTGTACTTAGTAAACAACAAAATTTAGTTGGAAGTCTGGCTCAATGGTTGTTGCTATTACAAGAATTTGAATATGATGTGGTCCATCACTCGGGAGCCAGTCATGCGATTGCAGATCTTTTATCCAGAATAGATCATGGTGAACCTCTAGATGGTATCGATGATTCTCTTCTAGATGCTGAAGTTTTTTACGGTGGCCAAACCGGAAGATGTTCCGCAGACTACTCCAACCTAGTACGACAAAATGGTGAGCTTTCTTACAAATGGTGTTGTGCCATCTCATTTACGATCGGCAACCCGGAAGAAACTTGGATTACGCAGTTGACATTTTTCCATGATCATGGAGCAACTTTATCATAAGGACCCGATGGGAGTTTGGCTTCGTTGTGTACCCCAACACGAAGTACAAGCGATTATTTCGGAAGCACATGCAGGTGATGTCAGTGGTCATTTTGGTCATCTTATTACGGGCCAGAAAATTCAACAATCTAGACTTTGGTGGCCCACTATGTATGCTATCGTGCAAGCAGCAGTTCAAAATTGTGATCCTTGTCAACGAACTCGTGAACCTAGGGACACTCATCACTTTCCTCTCCAGCCGATTTTGCCGTTGGAACCTTTTCAAAAGTGGGGACTAGATTTCATTGGACCAATTAAACCCCCAGCGGAGAATATCGGTGCCCTTTATATACTTAGCTGTATAGACTACTGCACCCGATGGGCGAAAGCGTGGGCAACTAAACAAGCCACTACAGCCGTTGTGGCTACGAAGCTCCCAAATGACATATTTTCGTGGTATGGTCTTCCGTTGGAATTAGTTTTGGACTGTGGCACGCATTTTCTGAATCAATTGATTGCGGAGCTCACAAAAGGATTTTGTATTATACATCGGTTTAGTTCCCCATATTACCCTCAAGCTAATGGTTTAGCCAAAAGCACGAACAAGGTGCTGCTACAGATGCTCCAGAAAATGCTCTTGGATACTACTAATCAATGGGAGATTATTCTTCCCACAGTGCTCTAGCCCTATCACACCTCTTACAAAGTTTTGATGGGAAGCACACCCTTTACGTTGTTGTATGGGCAAGAGGCTATTCTTCCATTTGAACTTGCGGTCCCGAGTTTTCAAATAGTAGTACAGAAGCGTTTGATACTAGACGAATATTTTGTGTATCGCATGGATCAGCTACACCAGTTGGATGAAGTTCGCTATACGAGTTTTCTTTTGCTTCAAGAAGTACAACAGCGACAGAAGCGATGGCATAATTGGAATTTGCGGAATTGGATTTTTCGCCCCGAAGATTTAATTTTGTATTTTCATTCGAAGATGAAACGAAAGATGGGCAAGTTGAAATTACGGTGGACTAGTCCGTTCCAAATTCATGAACTATATGGACCGGGTATATTCCGGCTTGCTACACTCACAAGAGAAGTTCTACTGACGATCGTCAATGGGTCTAAACTCCGACCCTATCAATGCTCCCGATAAAAAAAACAAAAATATTAAAATTAAAACAATAATAATAATAAAATTAAAAAAGTAAAAAATTATAAAAAAATCATAAATTCACGCGATCGGGATCTCATGCAGGATGCGTAGTAACTATTTTGCATGTAGGGTGCACAGTAACTATTTTTCATGCAAACGTACAACAATTATCAGGGTGACGGCCGTGATGTTGCAAAGCAGGATGCGTTTCATATTTCACGAGACATTAAATAGTGCAGATTTGAGAGTTATGATCCCTTGATCACTATCAAGATGTGTTTCTTATTTCGAGAGTCAGTAGTTAGTGCAGATTCAAAAGTGATGATCCTCTGATCACCCATCATGATGAAGACTTGCAATTTGTTACACAGGAAGGTGGGGTATAAAAGGCTACAAACTCTACCAAATTTTGCTTAGTTTCCGAGTTTGCGAGAAGAGCGAACACAGCGAGTGTCGTGTGCGAGAGCAACAAAACATGCAAGTCGCAGTAAGATGGAAGTGACCTTCTCCGATTGCCACCTTCTGTACATCCCAGAGAAGATCTCAAAGGAGCAGAAGGAATGGTTTGAATGCAGAGGACTCCTACAGTGTGCCACGATCAATTGGCGAACCATTAAGCCTCACCCGCAAGCAAAAGAGATAGCAATGGAGATCATCCGACAGACATAGAGAAACGACATTAACGTTCAAGACACCAGTATCCAAATAGGATAGGATGAAGTACATTTAACCGTGGATTTCATAGCGCAGCGACTTTATCTGGCCAAGGAGGGTATCAGGGTGAGCACAAAGGTTTTGGATGCTACAGAAATCTACGCATTGCTCTGCAAACCCTGCTCAGGTGAATATCGCTTTGCGCAACTATCAGACAACAACCCACTGAAGTGGGGAATGTTATTAATGACCATGGTAATTAATTTTGAGGCTAAACACTATGGAGTTTCCCAGCATCTCTTCCCACTAGTGAAGGAAGTGGCGAAGACCCAGGTAAACTGGGCAAAAATTATATTCCAAAAATTAAAGAAAGAATTCGGGAAATTATTCTGACAGACTAGAAGGGCACTTAAGGTAGTATTGGACTCCAAAGTGGGAGTAATCTTCTCATTGCTTTTTTCGACTCCGCAATACTTACCTTGAGAATACATAGTATGCTTGAGGAAAGTTTTTTTACAACTCTTGAAGAAACGAGCGGTAGAGCGCAGGTCAAGAGGTAACACTTCTTAGGATCAGGTGGATAGCGAGATGGACACAGAGGAGGAATCTAGAAGGAGCCAGGTGGAAGAGAGGAAGGCCAAGGAAGAAGCAGAGAGGAAGGCTAGGGAAGAAGCAGAGAGGAAGGTTAGGGAAGAGGCAGCCCGAAATGAGGAAGAGGCAGCACGAAAGGCGGCTGAAGAAGAGCAGTCCTGAAAACAACAATAGGAACAAGGTGGACGTTCGGCGGAGACTTCCTACAGAATACCTGTCTTACATACATTTTCGGAATGTGGCCTAGTCAACAAATGGAAAACTTCTGAAGGCAGAGTGAAGTTACCCACACTTAAATCTACTGATGTGATATACCCATGGATGTATGATAAGGAGACTATTCGGTTGGAACTACTTGGAGATTTAGCTCGTCGTTTAGCCTAGAGTTCGGTAAGCCGAAAGATTTCTAGAAAAAGTATAATACCATGATAATGGAGAAAGACAGTTGGGTTGCAGAAAAGGAGCAGATAACAGCTCAGATCACTCAACTACAAGAAGAGTTAGAAGCAGTAAGGGCTGAGAACAGAGGTCGACAGTCTTGTGGATGAGTAGCTGGTTGAAGAGTTAAATGATACTTTAACAGAAAATAATACTGTGAAAGTTACTGTGGAGGAAAAGTCCAAGATTATAGCTCGCTTGTAAGCAAAAATTAGTCAAGTGCAAAAATCAAACCAAAAGTCAAAGAAAGGTAATAGAGAACTAAATACGAAGTTGCAGAAAGCTGAGAAAGATGCACAAAGATTAAAAACCAAGGTTAAAGCTGATAGTGGTGAATTGAAAAGGTAGAGCATTTCCACTACAGAAGTGGAGGAAAGATTGGTAGTGCAAAATTTTGAGTTTACAGCACTGGAAGAAAAATTACAAACAGTTCAAGAGACTTTGGATACAGTACAGGCCCAAGTTGCGGGAAAATCTGAGTTAGAAAAGCAAGTAGCACAATGGAAACAACACTGTGCCGATGCCAACTTCGTGTTGGCAGATAAAGAAACGAAGGTAGACAAGCTCCTAAAGGAGGCTAAAATTTAGGAAATTTCTTATCAGGCTAGAGTAGAGGAAGTAACGAAGTATACTGTGGAGATTCAAACTAAACTAAATGATGCTACATTAGCTTTTGATAAACTAATAGAAGGATTTCGGCATGAATTTCTGGAATTAGAAGTTGCAGCAATCAGTTATAAAAGCCTTAGTCAAGAAGCCTTAGAACCTAAGCAGTTTTTGGAAGCAAAAATGCTATTAGCTGAAAAGAATCTAAGGGAAATGTTCAATGAATTACGTTATGATATAAAGAGAATAATGTTTCCAAAATTCCACAGTCAAGATGATGATCTGTAAATTTTGTGTAATTTTGTACTTAGTGGGTTCGGATCCACCATGGGTGCCAATGTTAGCAGCCGGTGTGGACGGACTATTCTTTGTAATTCCTACTTTGTAATAATGGAGATGTCAAGAGTTTTCAGAATACGGAGGTTTGGAACAGTGTGAAGTTCATCCCTACTTTCTCTATGCTATGCAGAGACGAGTCTTCAACGGGTTCTTCCACATTCTGGACTCGATGATTACGAAAATGAAGATATGGAGTGTAGTTCATGAAGTGGAATATACAAAGCGGAGAACAATTGTAACTACAAAGCCATAATGAAATACCATATCTATTTCTGAATCCGATAACTATCATTCTGTGTAGTTAAGGTTTTGAATTGTCTATGAATTGTATGTGTGCGCTAAGTCATATTGAAGCGATGGAATAGAAACGCATATTTAAGGATAGAAATATATGTGAATCCGTGTTCTCGAACCTATTCTTTGTGTACTATTAGTCTTATGGCGAACAGCGTCCAAACAATGGTCTTCCTTTAAACATAGTCTCTGATCGGGATAGAAAGTTCACTAGCCACTTTTGGAGAGCAGTCTTCAAAAGGTTGGACATGAAACTTAGCATGAGTACGGCCAAGCATCGAGAATCAGATGGGCAAATAGAGAGGGTTAATCAAATCCTAGAGGATATGCTTCGAGCATATGTGAATGAAAGGCAAACGAATTGGGAAGAGTACTTACCTATAGTAGAGTTTGCATATAATAGTGCCAAACACTCTTCCACTGGGCATAGTCCATTTATGCTTATGTATGGGTTTCAGCCAAGAGCTCCATATGCAATAGGATTGTAGAATGAGAAAGTTCATGCTGCAAAGGGCTTCTTCGAAGAATTGAATGATTGGCTTAGGCTTGCTAAGGATAGCATTAAGAGAGCTAAGGATAGAGCTAGAGCCTATGCTGACCCTCAAAGGAGAGACATCAGCTTTGAAATAGGAGAGTAGTTCTATCTTAGAGTTCCCTCTAGATCTGAAACTATGAAGACACGGCCTCGTTCAAAACTATCTCCTAGGTATTGTTGAGCTTTCAACATACTTAAGAGAATAAGAAAGATGGCTTACCAGCTCCAACTTCCAAAGAATAGTCAAATCCATCCAATTTTTCATGTTAACTAGCTTAAGAAAAGGTTGGGTGAATCTGACAACCTCATTCCACATAGTGAGGTAGTAGAGCCTATTTCTGTTCAATCTATTCCACATGAGCCTAAGAGCATACTACACACTCGAGAGAAACAGACGAGAAGACACTTATATAAAGAGTGTCTAGTAAAGTGGAAAGAATGTTCAGAAGATAGTGCCACATGAGAGCGGGTTAGCACCCTTCAGAGACAGTTTCCTAGTTTTAGATTACCTTTCCAAGAGTCTTCTTAAGGGGAAGGATATGGGGAAACAACACGGAGATATGACCATGTATAGCTATACATGGGGATATAGTGGGAGTGGTGTTTCTATTATTTCTCTCAATCTACCAGACCTTCCAATACCATTTTTGAGGACAAAAATGGAACTAAGGGGAAGGAAATGTGACATGGAGTATCACATATGAGTTATGATTTAGAGGTGAGAACCTCCTCTTACACATGTTGGGTATGATACTCATATGACTGCCAAGTGGCACTCATATGACATGCATTGAGCATTGCCCTTTATGGGTAATGAGAGAGAGAGAGAGAAATATAGAATTCCACGCGGCTAGGCGGTACATCAGAATCGAGCTCCGTGTCCATCTTCATTTTCGATGGTGCCTATACTTGAACTCCCTTGGAGAGTGTGCATAGGGACCCTCAAAAGTGAGGGGAATCATTGGAGTTGACAACACTAGATGTGTTTGATGTTGTTCTCTATTAGCAAGTTGTTGGATGCATGATTTACTTATGCAAAATTTGGTACTTATTTGGTGATTAAGAGTATCTTTCACTATTTGAGTGGTGCTCGGCTAGTTGGATTGATTTTATCCCAAGGGGGATCATTACTGCCAGATTTTCATACCTTTTTTGACTCATACATGGCTGGTTTCTATGACGCTCATGTGTCCACTAGTGGTTTTTACTTCATGCTTGATAGCACATGCATATCTTGGTTAGCAAGAAGTAGCCTATTGTGGCCATTTCTAATTGTGAGTTGAGTATACGGTAGCTTTCATAGCCACTATTGAGTGTGTGTGTGTGTGTGGGTGAAACACCTTTTGGATGATTTGGGTGTTGGTCAGTCTTCTCCCACCACCATCTTCACTAACAATCACAACTTATTGGAAGTTGTGAGGAATCATGTGTTCCATGCTCCCATAAATCATATTGATGTGCACTATCATTATGTCTGGTAGAGGTTAAGTTCTAGAGAAATCAATTTGCCTCATGTGCCCACACAAGATAATGTTGTAGACTTTTTCACAAAGGCTCTCCCTAGGGAGAAGTTTAAAGATTTTCACAAATATTTGGGCTTACTTCCTTTTGTGGATTGACATCATTTCGTATAGCTTGTTATGTCACGAGGAAGGAGATAAGGAAAAAAATCGAGCACTCTCACACTCAAAGAGGAGCACGCACACAGATTGGGGCAAGGAAGAATGATCTTGTTTTTCTTCTTCTATTACATAAAATGATTATACAAGAATGACCTCAAACAACAATACAACTAGTGCAATATATAAAGAACATTACATAAAGTCTGCAAATGAGTGAGCTAGCAAGAAACAAATGTGCCATCACTCAAGGTAGATAAATTTGGTAAAGCTCAATGAAGTATCCATGGCATATACCAACATGACCACTTACATGTCAAAGAAATGAAAAAGTGATATGTTTCATCTTGGATCATCACATGTTGCGTTTGATATCTCAACACTCCCCCTCAAGCTCAACTTCATGTCTCTTAATCCAAGGGTCTTTTGAAACTTCTTCAACTTCTCAACTCCAAGTGCTTTAGGGAAAATATCAGCAACGTGCTCATTTTGTCTTGCATAAACAAGGTCAATATCACCTACTAATACCTTTTCCATGATGAAATGATAATGCTCCTTGATATGCTTTGTTCTATCATTAAAAAAAGGGTTTCATGCCAACTCTATGCTACTAAGATTATCACAATATATGGTGATAGGCTCTTGCACTTGCATACCTAAATCTGCAAGTAGCATCTCTAGCCATGGTCCTTCACATGCTGCCATTGCAACACCTCTATACTCAACCCATGTACTCAACAAAGCAACAGTGGGTTGCTTCTTATTGCTTGACGTAAAAGTTGCACTTCCAAGTGAGAATAGAAAGCCAGAAGTAGATCTTCTATTTGGAACACTAACAACCCAATCTGCATTGGCATATCCATGAATCTACAATTCTACACTAGCTTCATAAAGCAACACATAATCTAAAGTAGCACTTATGTATCATAGAGTATGTTCAAAGCATCTAAGTGTGGTTTCTTGGGACCTTGCATAAATTGACTTTCAAATCCAATAGTGTATCTTAGATCAGGCCTTGTAACTATGAGATATATTAGACTTCCCAGAATTTTACCATACATAGTAGCATTTTTCAGTGCTTCACCTAATGTAGTATCCAACTTCAAATTCTGATCTAATGGCATAGAAATTGGCCCATCATCATCCTTCATTGCATATAGTGAATGATATGCATCACACATAGGAAATCCAATGGTGGTTAAGTAATCAACAATCCTCATATGCCAAGCATGAGGGGCTTGTTTAAGCCCATACAAAGCCTTTTGCAACCTGCAAACATATTCAGGGTGCTTTGAATCTTTATACCCTTGTGGTTTGTCCATGTATACATACTTCTTGCTCTAACTCACCATGTAAGAAAGCATTCTTCACATCCATCTGATGCAAACTCCATCCTTTGGCTGTAACTACTACAATTTCTCTAATAGTAGGCACTTTAGCTATAGGGATGAATGTTTCCTCGTAATCAATGACATATGTTTGTGCATATATGTTTGCTACCAATCAGGCCTTACACCTGCTTATGCTACCATCAGCATTGTGCTTTACCTTGTAAACCCACTTGCAACCTATGGGTTTCATTTCCATAAAGTGTAGCCATCTCCTCATCCATAGCTTTCTCCCAATCTGCATTTCTAATTGCATCTTCAAAACAAAGGTTCAGCATATTGTATTACCTTGGTCATGTAGGCACAATGATGAGCCATGTAATTGTCATATGTCAATCATTGTACTAAATTCTGCATCCTCCCAGATCTTCTTCATCCTAGGTCACTTCTCCTTGTATCATTTGCATGTTCATTTCTTACTCCTAGATTCTTCATGAGTGCAATCCAAGTTTCTAATCAAGGCTCTTTTTTTAGCCGCTTTAATCTCCATCAATGTCTTCAAAATCTATAGATGTTTTACTACCAAAAAAAATCTTTTCTTTACCTTTCTTCAATGTTGTAGATGGATTTTTTGGACTAAAATTTCCATGCAATCCACTCCATGGATTTGAGTTGGGACAATTGCTTGGTGATGCATCATGTCCACTCAAAACTTGAGATTCTACACTTGTTGTTTTAGCATTTCCTTTGTCATTTGAGTCAAGATTAATTCAATCTTTGGCACCTGCATAAAAGCTTGACATTTCATCATATATCACATCTCTCCTTACCTTCACTTATCGTGTAAGTGGGTTATAACATTTATATCTTTTTTGCTCAAGGGAGTATTCAATGAAGATACATTTTTCTGCTTTTGGATCAAGCTTCATCCTCAACGCATTTGGAACATGCACATATGCAATACCACCCAATACCTTTATATGTGAAAAGTTTGGCTTTTTACCTAAAAACTTCTCTTCAAGTGTAACTTGATGCACAATAGTAGTAAGAGTTATGTTCATCATGTATACATCATTATGCACAACTTGTGCCCAATAACAATGAGGCATATTCTTCTCACCCATCAACGCTCTTGCTATTTTTGCAATATGTCTATTTGTGCATTTAATAATACCATTCAGTTGTGGTGTGTACCTACATGAAAAATGTTGTCGAATTCCATTACTTTTTAGAAAGCTACTCAACTCATTTGACATATATTTATTCACCTCCCCCATCACACCTTAATGTCTTAATATACTTTCCTCTTTGCTTATTCACCATAGCCTTAGAATTGTGGAAGTGAGTGAACACCTCACTCTTTTCTTTCATTAAATATACCCAAACTTTTGTGTATGGTCATCAATGAAAGTAACATAAAACCTACAATCGCCCATAGATGTGGTCATTGCAAGACCCCAAACATTTATATGTAATATTTCTAGCACATTCTCACTAACATGCTTGTCATGCGAAAATGATGCTCTTGACTGTTTACCAAATCGACATGCTGCACAAACCTTTTGCATCTCTGCAACCTTGAAATTTTGTAGTACATTGACAATCTCCTTTGACTCCATCAATTTGTAATCCTTGGTCAATCGTTTGTCCAACAAAAACCAAATTCTTTGTTATATTTGGAACATGCGGCACATCAACAAGATGTTTTACCTTCCCGTCCTCCATAGATAGTGTTATGTTTCATGTATGCTTGCCAGCATGTGATGTGTCATCACCTATTTCAACATATCCAAGAATTGGCAATTTTTACAAACCACTAGACCATTCTACATGACTGGCCATGTGATTTGAAGTACCTGAATTAACATACTAGACATTAGCATTCGATTTTCAAACATCAATAGGCATCAATGATTCATCATATGATCTTGAACCATGAACAACTTCTCAGAATCATCTGCACTTGTGGATGCATAGTTGTTTTGCGGCCTTCTATTATTTTGATTCTTCAACGTGCAATCATGTTCAAACTGTCTATGTTTACCATAATTCTAGCATCCTTTACTGTCATTACCTGAATCATTTCTTTGAAAATTTTTGTGGCCTCTTTGGCTCCCCCTACCTCAAAGCTATCCTCTACCTCTTGTATGACTCTAATGTTGAGCTTGGTCTTGGTTACTGTTTCCTCTTCCACTTTCAAAGCCTCTATCTCTGCCTCTTCCTATGCCAAAGTAGAATATCTGCTCAGAACTAGGTTTTCCTTGGGAGTTTGAATCCTCACCAAGATTTTTTCCTTCAATAATCATCATGGCCACCAAATCAATAAAATTTTGAATTTTTTCCCTAGTCTGTATAGAAGTTTTAGACTGCTTATATGTAGCTCCTAAACCACGAAGGCCCACTTCCACATTATCATCATCATCATTTACATTCACACCAATAGATGCAAGTGAATCATATATGCTTTTGATTTTCAGGGTGTAGTCACTTACCGACATTCGCTTTTTGTCTAGTGTATGTAGTTTGTTCTTGAGTTGCAATTTTTGCACCTTTGTATTGGTCTCATACAATGTGACCAAACTATTCCAAGGCCTCTTTTGGAGTCTTGGCATCCTATATGTGCCCAATCATGCTATCCTATATGCTAACAGATAGCGAGTACATTACCTTTTGTGCTCCTTGATTCCATTCTTCATATGCTCTTAACTGGCCTGCAGTCTTCTAATTCCTCTCTAGCAACTATGGATCGTTTTCATTCTTCACAAACAAGTAAGTTGGTAAGAAAAAATTTTTCCATCATTCTTGGTAGATGACTCTAGAAAAGCTCAATGAAGTATCCTTGACATATACCAACATGACTACTATACATGTCAGAGAAATGAAAAAGTGATATGTGTCATCTTGGATCATCACATGTTGAGCTTGATATCTCAAAATGTTAGACTCAAGGAATGACAGGCAAGAGATGGTTGAACCACACCCTAAGAAGGAGAATTACGAAGTAATCCTCAACCATGGATTTTGGGACAAGTGGTTAGCTGATCATACTCCTAGTGAGTAGGTCATGATTTCAATTCCCACAATTGTTATCAGAGCCTAGGAAGTAGGCTTGGGAAATGTGGGTAGGTTCCACAAGGCTCACAGGCACCCAATGGCTTCTAGCAAAGGTGCTTGGGTAGTTTGTATCTAAAAGGGTACAAAAGTAGCACGTGTCACTTTTTCAAATGAGCCAAACAAAGGTTAGAATGATCTCCCAATGCATAGGTCAAATTTAGATGTATAAGGTACTGTTGGAAAGCTCTCGAAAAACATTTCCAAGGGACACAATAAATTAAGGGTCCAAGATACCTAGCATGGATGAGAAATATGCTCAAGATACTAAGGTTGAGAGCAAGGGCTTAGAACACCAAGGTTGAGAACAAGAAGGTTTAAGACACCAAGGTTGAGAGCAAGGGTTCAAGAGAATGGATCCCACAAGATAAGCTTTTTGTTTTCTAAATTATATGTTCACCTTCATAAAATTCATATATTTTTGGTTAATTTGATGACAACAAGAAGTGGGAGAATCAATATGTGGAGAATATGCAAAAATATTTCCATTTATGTGCTATACTTGAAAACGAAGAATGTATTTTAGGTGTTTTTGAAGATGTTTCTTTTGTTGATACTATGGACTATTTACAAGGGTGAGAAAGCTCATCATCTCTACTTGTAATTCATCTCTACTTGTAATTTAAAGACAGTTATAAGTTCTAGATCATGTATTCAGATAAACCCCTTGTTAAGCCATATTCACTTATTGTTCTTGTTCTTGCCTATAGTGTCGTTTCTTCTAGGAATTTTAATACGCATACTCGGTTGGTTTATAACTTTTAATGTTTTATTTGAGACTCCTTTTAAAACTTTCTATCCTTACAAAATTATGTATTTTTTCAAATACCGTTAACCATCGAAGGTATTTGCTTTCGAAATTTCCTTTGATTTTCTGTTCGTTGTAACAATTTTATATCCAAAGTTTCCTTCCAATCATTATCTATTGGCGATTGACATTGTTTTCCTTTCATTTAAGAAGCATGTCACTTTCATTGAAGAGGAGAATCTTTCATTATAGGGGACTACCAATACCTCTTCTAGATTGACATGTGATGGAATCATCCCTTCCAATACCTCTTCTAGATTGACATGTGATGGAATCATCCCTTTCTCTCCCTTGGAGGACCTTATCTGCTCTTGCACTTTTCCAGATTTGTTTCTATATCTTTTCTTGAAGGACTTGGAAGGGTCTCTCTTCCTTTACAATATGAGCTCTCTATATGTACAAGTCTGTTTGTAGGATGAGTTTAAGCAAACATATTCAACAACTGCAAGGTTCTCTAAGCCATGTTCCTCATGAACTCATTTTTGCAGGGATTTTAGATCTCAAATTAAAACATTCAAATGACAAATAAGAATAATGAAAAAAAAAGAAAACAAAAAGCTTTGCACAAAAAAGGGTACTTTATTGATTTTGCACGTGTAGCTCAATCTTGAGGAAGAGGGTTAAACTCTCCGCTTTATGTTCTTTTTTTTTTTTGAGAGTACAATGAACTGGAAATACACACTTACACACCCAACTTCTTAAGGTAGAGGCACCCATCATGAGAGACTCATGGACATGTCTGGCCAAGACTTGAACTCATGACTTTCTCCCACAACTTCAAGACGTCAGCCACTAGGCTACGTGAGCTCGCACCTCTCAGCTTTATGTTGACAAGAAGGGTTAGATTTTTTTCAAGCTCTTTGGGACTTCGATGAACAGATGGCGACAATTCAATGAACATATGGCCACACATATGGCCACATATGGACTACAGTGTCGTCTCAAGAATTATTGAACTGGCCAAATTCTCGTTTTGGGTCGTCCAACGGAAGGACCTCGACCATTCCGACAACATCAACACCCCTTCAGGCTACAGCTCCATGCGGCCCCATAAGAGCCTATGATTTGAGCACGCTTGAGAATATGTGTGATGCTTCGTGGAAAAGAGACCCCATGTGTGCATGCTTTTGTAGTAGAGAAGTGAGGACTGTGGGAAGGAGATAAACTACTAGGCAAAGAAAAGGACCATGTCGTCGTTTCTTCTCTGTGGGACATGCGTTTACACAGAGCGATGGAGCTTCGGAGAAAGAAAAGAGAAAAAGTCGCTGCTCGTACAAAGGACGACGTTGTCGTTTGAGCAGCGTCTCATCAAAGCGTTCAAAAATATCCAAATGCTTGTCACTTCTTCTTCAAATTCGAGGTGCCTGCAGGAAGGCATCTGCCTCCTACTCGCCGCCTGATGGTTTCTCGTTCATGGGATCAAGGAGTGCCTGCTCTGATCCTCCTCCAAGTCGGAGATGGAACCTGTTCTCATTGCGCGGCTTTCGATCGTCTGTAATCCGTCGCAGCGCTAAGGATACTGAGGAGATCAAGAAGAATGAGAAAGCCGCTGCCCCTCCTGAGGACGCCACCCGACTAAGCAAGGCGGCGGCGTGGCAATGGCACAGCCGCGGCCTTGGCGATGTGGTCACTCCAACCAGGTTGCCCTCCCTCCCTTCAGCTGCCGCCGGAGGAGCAACGTCCCGCCTCATAACACGCACCGAGCAGAAGACACGACAATCCGTTGGTGTCGATCGACCTCCGTCAAGAGCCTCATCTCCTTCCCCAAGTGTTTCTCGGTTCAAGGTGCAGGCCTCTTCCAATTCATCCCGCGCTAATAATTCTTCATCCTCTCCTGGACATGCATCTCTGTACGACGATCTCGATATCCAAGGCATCAAATCCCAGATGACAGACTTCCTTCACCGTGTGCAGCCGAGCCCAGAGCCTCATGGTGGCGCTAGTGTTCGTCGCGAAGGTATCACTACCCTCAAAGAGCCCCTGAGTTTGTCGGAAGCCAACACTACGCGGAAATCCATACCTTATTTCCGCCGCCTTCTGAGGAAGCTCATAGCGCGTAGAAGAGCAAAGATTTCTTTATCAACTGAGGAAGATGGTGGAGTCCCCTCTCAGGCATTTTCAGAGGCTGGCGACATGGGATATCATCACCACCACTATGTTCACCACCATCATCACCACTACCACTATGGCACCAGTCCTGAGGAGCCGACGAGATTTCCGCGCAGAAGAAGACACTCTGAGGGCGGTTTTGTTGGTTCTCATGTATCTACATCCCCCTTGAACGAAGTGATGATGCCGGTTGAGACAGACGAGAGAAGCTGGGAGGATGAAGAGAGCAGTGATTTCGCCACTATATTGGCGCACAGACGAGCACGGCGTTTCTCTGACAACTCCTTTCTAAACTACGCGAATATGGATGTCCACGGGCCCGAATGGCCAAACCATAGGGAGGGTCCTGGGAAGGTAGCCGGATCGCAGCTTCATCCTCGAAGGCTGAACTCCGAAAGATTCACGAGTTTTAGCAGAAAGACGTCTTTCGACGGAAGCGATTCAGCAAATACCATGGAGAACCCTGCAAAGATGGCCGAATCGCTGCGTCTTCCTCGAAGTCTGACCTCGGAAAGATTCACGACAACCAACAGGATGCCCAAAGCGTCGAGGGACGACATTCACAATGAAGATAATTCGGGACCATTCATGGAGTACATGGATATCCGAAGCAGGAGACGCCATTCCACTGAAAGCCTCAGGATGGAAGAATGGACAAACCAACAGTGCAGCAAGATGCGGGCAGCGATTGAAAATGGGATCTTAGGAGCTCAAGAAGATGGTGTCAAAGACGAAGTGCACAGAGCGGGACGTGACCATAATCTCGACATCGATCATGATGGTCCAGCGATTCAATGGCGACGACACTCGGAGAGCTTCTTCGGAAGGGGGGGTGAGATTTTCGGTCGCAGAGTTCCTACCGGAGGTTATGGGCATTCACGGCACCAAATTCCTTCGGAGAGGACGATGCAATCTCCTGCTCGGCCGAATACCGTCTTCCATCGCCATTCTCCCAACCTCCCCCCTGCCTATCGTAAAGTCTACAGCCTTAGCAGCAGATAAGTCGAGCTGAATTACTCTGGGATCGTCATATCCATTTCCTCACTCACGTAAGTATCGTATGTATATTATCGATTCGCCATATAGGCATAAGCTTCTGCAATCTTGTACACAGAATAGGTGGGAGTGGACAATCGTGATAACATTGTTAAAAAGATTGCATATCCATATACACGTACATGCTGTTTATTACATTCTATTATGTCATATAGTAAAGACGTTTTTGTTTGAGAAAGACAGAAGTATGTTTTAGAAAGTATGCTACAAGCCACCTTAAAGCTAAGGAGATGGACACTATAGCTTTGTAGTAGTTTCATATTTTTAATTCATCTTATGGCTGCTTGATGTCTTGGGTTCTTAAGAGTCTCTCTACAAGAGTACTTGGTGATCTTCGGTGTGAATGTTTGGTGCTCCAAGGGCATTACAATGGCTAGCTAAGTCCTCAATGTAAGCATGTGTATGAGAACCAACACAATTTACATTTGAGAAGAACATAATGAAAGAAAATGGTTACAAGGATGTTGAGTAAGAAACGTCAATCCATTTAGTGCTAAATTAAGCGATAGATAACCTCATTTTTAGTGTAATAAGTCGTTCACGTATGATCGACTCAATATCAAACATGTTTAAAGGTTTGTATCAAGACACATCACCTTCAAAACAAGGTCTTAAGCCTTGGATTGTTAATTATAAGAGCATATTCCATGGGATTTATTAGCTATGTCATGTTCCTCTTCTCTTAGGCACAAAATCTCAAGGAGGGCCAAAAAGACGTACAAGGGAAGTTAATAGACCTCTCATCCTTGAGTAAGAGATCGATTTTCATTTCATCTCATTTCCCTCCAATACAAAGCTCATCCCTCCCGAAAAGGAGGAAAGCAAGGTTTTAATTTTCTTGCTCAACAATAAGGCCAATGAGGTATTATGGGAGTGTTTATGGAGTAACCAACATAATTACTAGTATTTTTTTCTTCTTCATACCTTGTAGAGGTCCTCTCTAATTCCATTCTATAGGGACAAAGAGAAACCTAGCCCTTCTCCAAAGTTAACTTGTTTTTAGTAGGATCATCTTCCCTAGTTACAAGATTCTCTCTAAATTCGTCAAAAGTTGGTAAGAATGGATATCTCCGCTTATATAAGAGGATTCCACAAGCTCTGAATCTCAAGACCATATCTTGTAAATCATCTCGTGTTGAGTTTGACATGAAACTCAATAGCTTTGAGGATTCTACGCACCTCCTTAACAATTCTTTCTTCTTTCTTAATCAAATCCTTAATGTGGGCATGTATATGTTCTTGTAGCCTAAACTACTCTCTTCGTCATATGAGGATGGCATTCTAAGGAGGATCTAGTCCCCATCATGAAGCCTAAGGTTAAGATTGATGTTTGTAAATTGAATGCATCATATCATATGATGATGCCAAAGATCATTTTGCGTTTGAAAACTCCTCATGTAGAGCTTTTGGGCTTCAAAAATATCCCCCATATGGAAGGGATCACAACAAAAATGAGGAACCAAATGAATCCTTTTATGCCAATATATTGATCTCGGATCCTTATTGATCTTCATATGAAAGCTGATGCTTTTTTAGGTTTGCGTAAAGTAGAACACATGTTTGAGAACCTTGGGATTGGTTTTCAATGAAAAGAAGCAGAGACTATTAAGGCCCTTCTCTATCGAATCAAGAGTGATTTTCAAAATACTTGTCTTCTTTCTTGAAAAATTAGTTTGGGCTAGGATTATTTTTTACTAACTTGAGCTTTAAGGATCCATTTAATAGCTATATTGTCAACCTTTCTACCTATTTTAAGAATTGCAAATGCATTTTTGTGTTTAGGGAGGTGGCAAAAATCCTATGAACTCTTGGTAATTTTTGTAATTGGACTCGAACAACCACAATGAGTGAGTTCCTTCCTCTATGGTATGGCATCCTTTTGTGAAAAATGTGGGGCTATGCACAAGGATGGGATTCCTTCACTTTGTATAATGAAACAAAGACCAAAAGTGGATTCTACATTTGGAATCATACAGATTCTCATAGTTACAAAGCCATTAGAGAGCCTTTTTTTGCTAAGACTCACACAAAGTTAAAAAAAAAAGGTGAACAAAGAGCATGAAAGATATCTCAATGTTATTGGATTATAAATTTTTCAACAAATAGAGGCCAAATAAAAATACTAGTATGATAGAGGAATGACTTTCAAAACAATTCACCCACATAGTAGCATACCCTAGGTAGACTCCATCCAACTTCCTGCATTGTCACTTGGTCCACCAAATCATTCTTGCTCCACTAGTTGGACTTGGCCTAGTAATTGTTCTTAGTCTAGCAAGGTCTTGGTTCAACAATCATTCTTGTTCAAGTAAATTATCTTAGTCCAATAAACAATTGACTTGTTGCATTAGTAGATAGCCTATGACTTAGTCTTTCGCACCTTCTTTGAAGAGTAAGGCTTGCACCATCACCTATGTCAAGAAATTCACTACTTGTAGAAGGAAGATAGGGAGTGTTTTCTTCCTTATCGGCCATCCATAAGCCACCTTTTACACATGTACCCTTGCGAGCAAGCTCCATAAACCTGCAAATTTGGCAATACTAGGTGAAAGGATAATTACATGAACTGCGGTTAGTACTACTTCTACACAAAAGCCTTGTGAAAGATTTGCATGATGCAACATAGAAACTACTCTATCCTAAATAGTTATATTCATCCTCTCAGGTACACCATTATGTTCTCTAGACTAACAAAAAATGTTGAGTTCATGTGAGGTATACCCACTATTGGAGAATTCCTCTCCTATGCACAATAAAAGTGTAGAAGACCTTAGGATCAACACTTTTACCTACAACTGAACTTTAGAATGAAAACTCATATCAATTGAAGAACAGAATGAACTTGAAACCTTGATCCCTCAACCTAGACACGAATAGCTTTCAAATGAGCTATCAAACACTCAATTTGGAGTAATTTTGATTTGGCAACTCTTCACCTCAAAATAGGTTGCCTATCCACTCAGTTAGGCTGAAAACTGGACTTTACTAAAAACTAAATAACTCACAGAGCATGGTGAATCTCACAAATCTTCTTTAGATAGAGAAAGTGCACAAGATAAGATTTCCAAAGAATGTTTGAACTCTAAAGATGGATACATACATTGAGAGATATGACTCTCGCAATCAGGCTACCTAGAAATTGGTATGCACCTTGATATATTCTATGAGACAGTAGAAAACGAAATGATTGAAACTAAATGAACTACCTACAAGGGGACTTGAGCGCCTTCTTCCTCTGTTCTTGATTGTCCTCCCTTGCCTCTTTTCTAACCAAATGACCATGAGCTCTCATGATGAATTTGAGAGCTCTTCTCCATAACTCCTCCACTAGTTTGAGCAGCCACTCTTCTCTTCTAGTTTAGTTTTTGGATTTGATTCTCTTTTTTTTTTTATTCTCTTTTGGAATCCACTACTTGCAAAAGTAAATGCTTCCATTTTTCATTTTTTTATTTTCCTTCTATTTGAAGAAAATCCTTTTTGAAAAATATATACGACCTTGCTTCTTTATTTTTAGCACTCCCCCTCAAGCTCACATGTGAGCTTGCACCTTCAGCCATATACTGCAAATTGATTTCATCCTTGAACCTCTTTACTTTAAAAGCATCTAAGGACTTTGTAAACATGTCGGCAACTTGGTCATTAGTTCAAATGAAATTTATATCCACATCTTTTACTCAAAACTTTTTCTCGAACATAATGATAATGCACTTCTATGTGCTTAGTTTGTGGATGAAACATTGGATTGTTTGTCAAGTGAATGCTTGGCATGTTGTCACCATAAATTGGAATGGTCTCTACCTACAAATCAAGATCAGCCAAGAGCTTCTTAATCCACATAGCTTCAGAAGTTGCAAAGATGAATCCTCTATATTCAGCTTTTGTAGATGATAGTGCAATAGTAGGTTGCTTCTTCGAGCTCCATGTGATAGGTTTACTGCCTATCATGAATACATAACCTGAAGTGGATCTTTTGTCTTCCTTCGAACCAGCCCAATCAGCATCACCAAAGCCCTTCACTTGCAATTCTTCATCATATCTATAAAACAAGGCATGATTGATTGTGTGCTTCACATATCTTAGCACTCGTTTGGCTAAAATTAAATGTTCACTTGTTGGAGTTTGCATACATTGAGAAAGAACTCCAATGATAAAAACATAGATCTGGTCTTGTGATCATAGCATAGATCAATGAACCTATAATACCCCTATATGTAGTTACATCATGTAACTTCTCTCCATCATTTGAGAATAGCTTCACATTTGTGTCCATAGGTTGAGTGAGTGGTTTGCATTCGCTCATTCCAAATCTAAAAAGAACATCCAACAGGTACTTACTTTGCATTAAGTAGATGTCATCTTTCCCATAAACCACCTCAATGCCTGAAAAATATTTCAGCTCACCAAGATCTGAAATTTTAACTCCTTACTGAGTTTAGTTTTCTTTTTATCTCTTGTATTCCTACAACATTTCCTACTGTTATGACAAGATCATCAACATATATGCATATGTATACCTACTTGCCTTCTTCTTTCTTCATGGAGAGAGAAGGATCAGCACTACTTGGACTATACCCACACCTTGTGAGGTACTCAACCAATCTTTGGTTCCAAGCACATGGTGCTTGCTTCAGCCCATACAAATCTTTCTTCAATTTGCAAACAAAATCTAGATGCTTTTTATCTTCAAATCCAATCGGTTGACTCATGTATACCTCTTCTTGAAGTTCACCATTAAGAAAAACATTTTTTATGTCAAGTTGGTACAATGGTCATCTCCTTTCTGCACTCACTACAATCTGTTGGTGCAGACCAATCACCAATTGAAGATTTGAAGGACAAAGGATGGAGATAAGATCAAGTTTTGAAGCAAAGAAGATGGCTACATTCACAGGATGAATGATATGTACACATATGTATATTAGTGAAGACATAGATTACTTATACTTTTGTCTAGTCAAAAACTTGTACATATTTGCCTATAAATACTTGGAAAAAATGTCGGGGCAATAGAGGAGACAATAGAAGATCATGAGAATAGTGTATTGAGAAGTTGTAAGTGTCATTAGACACATGAGAAGTGAGTTGATGTCTCTCTCACATTCAGTTGTATTCTTCTTCAAAAATGACAGAATTTTTGCGCCTGATATTTCTGTGTTTTCTCCTCGTGTGATAAATCTTTTGTGAATTCTTTTTGGAGATGTCTAAGTCCATAGTTAATCAATATATGGCTAGAGTTTGAGAGTCTAATTGTGATCAAGCTAAGAGAATTGTGTGTAGGAACATTTACATGTGAGAAAGTACTCACTGGTTCTTGAAACAGGCGCAAATTTCGATCTTAATGATTTGATCATTTCTCACTCCACAGTTTAAAGTTTTGTGCAAGTAAGAACTTAATCTTTAAGTTGGAAGGTAAGCTACTGGTGGCTAGAAGCATTTGCTTAAACGGCTTCTATACTGAGAGAATTAAAGTTAAGAAGTTAGGGGTGTCCAAATCGACTTCTCAGAAGTGCAGATTTAGACATAGTTGACTTGGTAAGTAGATTTCTCAAGATCTACCGAATCTTTTGAAGTAATTTGACTTGGAGAAGGTGCGCAATCTTTAGGCGACACCTTGTGCAAAGTTTCATAAAAAACTTTACACATTTACTCAGTCAATGAGCAAGATCTATGCAGCAGACTTTCTGAGGAATTTCCTTCTTCACAGTTTAGTCAAGAAATTGATATTTAGTTATTGATCTCTTAAATTGGTGAAGGTTTTGACTTACTCTTGATATAGAGGTGTTCTAAATTCAAGAGTAGGTTGTTCTTTTGGAGATTAACACTCTCCATCAGTGGTATCAGAGCAAGAAACATAAGAATCAAGGAAAGAAGGATCCCGACTGCTACAGATTCAAGAAATTCCACAACTGAAGAACTAAAAGGTGAAAGCTTGAAGGCAAAGCTTGAGGAGGAGACCATACAACATCAAGAAAGACAAAAGGACTCTAATTTGAAGCAAAGGTACATATATTATTCATAAAGCTTGAAGATTTCAATACACAGGTGGACGCAAGATGGGAGATTCTCTACAGATAGAGAAATTGGATAGGGAAAACTATCCTGCATGGTCAATGAGGATGGAAGCTCATCTTATGAGCAAAGATTTAATAGCTTACATCACAGGAGAAGAAGAGAAGCCACAGTTCAGAGATCCTAGTGTTCCAACTAGGGAAGAGTTAGCAGATTTGAAAAATTGGATGAAGAAAGATGCTCAAGCTAGGAGCATTATCTATATGGCAGTCAATGATTACTTGTTACCTCATATTCGAGGTCTTGAAAGTGCAACTGATATTTGGAATGCTTTGGAGGAGCACTTCCAGAATACTACTAAGTCAAGGAAGGCATCCTTATGGGCAGAGTTTACTACCTTCAAGAAGAAGGCTTCTCAATCAATTTCAGACTATGTGACAAGAATGAAAGATATTGCAGATGCTTTAGGAGCTGTTGATGAAGACATTGAGGAGGATAAATTGGTAAGGCAAATCCTTACAGGTTTGAGAGGTGATGACAAATGGAAGCCATTCATTTTGTCTATAGAGTTATCACTTGATCATTTCACTCCTGATTTAAATCAGTTGCTAGGTCATATGCTAACATTTGAGCAGGATGTTAAAGGAGATGGTGACAAGAGTGCAGGTCATGCAATGTACTCAAAGGACAAGAAGAAGAATAGCAAAGGAAAGCAACAAGCAAATGAAGATGAAGGAACAACTAGTCAAGCCAACTTCCTAAGAGGAAGAGGAGGTGGCAAAGGTAGAGGAAGAGGCAGAAACAACAAAGATGGAGGAAAAGCTTGTTGGATTTGTGGTAAGACAAATCACTTAGCTAATGATTGTTGGCACAATACTCAGAGTAATAATGGATATAGCCAAAACTATAATGCAAGAGGAAGAGGTGGCAGAAATCAAAGAGGTAATTTCAGAGGCAGAGGTAGTAGGGGTTACTTTGGAAGAAATGCAGGTAGAGGTTTCCAAAGTCAACAATATAACAACACCTACTACAATTATGCTTCAGATCAAAAAGAAGATTCAACATTGATAATGAATGCAACTTGTGAGAGGCAGAGTGAAGATCAAAGAGTCTTCTACATTGACTCAGGGTGTAGCAATCACCTGAGTGGTAATATAGCCTTGATGACTGATTTGGAGAATAAGGTATCTAATCATGTTGTTCAAACAGGTGACAACACAAAGCACAATGTGAAGTCAATTGGATCAGTGAAAGCCAAGGATGGTAGCACCTTATTGAGTAAGGTCTTGTATGTTCCTACAATTCCTAAGAACTTGATAAGTGTAGGACAAATTGTGGAAAAAGGTTATGAAGTAAGGTTCACTAATGAAGGAGTGTTTGTGGAAGACCCTAGCAATGGGTATAAACAAATTGTTTCAGGGAAGAAAGAAGGAAGATTGTTCACATTGAAGATTCAAGGTAATGTTGGTCATGCCTTGTTCACTTATGGAGGACATAAGATCTCTGAGTTAGATCTTTGGCACAAGAGGCTTGGACATTTCAATGAAAGAGGTATTAAAGACATGATTAACAATGGTTCAGTGCTTGGTTTGCCTAATGTTGCAGGTCAACATATGACATACAGATGTGAGGCATGTCAATTAGGTAAGGCTCATAAGCAACCCTACTCCAAGCATGGGTTTATGTATTCAGAGAAACTTGAATTGGTACACACAGATGTGTGGGGACCATCAAAGGACTTCAGTATCAATGGGTCAAGGTATTATGTGATTTATGTTGATGATGCTACTAGATGGATCACTATTTATGTGATCAAAGATAAGTCAGAAGTGTTTAATACATTTAAACACTATCATGCATATGCAGAAAGAATTACAGGTCAAAAATTAAAGAGATTAAGGTCAGATGGAGGGGGAGAGTATTTCTCTAATGAATTCAGTGATTACTTGTGGGATGCAGGTATAAAAAGGGAAGTTACTTGCAGGTACTCTCCTCAACAAAATGGTGCAGCAGAAAGGAGAAATAGAACTCTTGTTGAGTTTGCAAGTTCCATCATGAAGGAGAAAAATTGCCCTAATTATTTGTGGGCTGAGGCTGTAAATACAGCTACTTATTTGGTCAATAGGTTACCATGTAAAGCTTTGCACGGAATGACACCTTATGAGGCATGGTGGGGTAAGAGACCTACACTAGATTATTGCAAAGTATTTGGATGTTTGGCCTATGCATATGTGCCATCACAATTAAGGCACAAATTGGAACCTAAAGCTGAAAAATATGTGTTTATTGGTTATGATGATAAGCAGATGGGATACAGGTTGTGGAATCCATCTACAAAACATTTTCTTGTATCAAAAGATGTTACATTTGATGAGCAAGGTACTTGGTATGCAGGTACTATCAATATTAATACAGATGATGAAGAAATTGTAAGCCAAAGGAAAGGTAAATCAAAGGTTCAGATATTTGATGAGCAAGAGAATAATGAAGTGCAGGTTGAAGTGGAAGAAACACCAAGATTTGATCCTGAACATGAAGAACCAGAAACCTCAAGAAGTGGAGAACTTAGGAGGTCTACAAGGAACAAATGGCAACCTACAAGGTATAGCTATGATACTTCATTTTTGGCTACCAAAGATTATGCTTACATGATTAAAGCAGATGAAGACCCTTCTACATATGAAGAGGCAAAAGGTAAAGAAAATTGGGAGAAAGCTATGCAGGAAGAATATGATGCATTGTTGGAGAATCAAACATGGGATTTGGTTGCAAAACCAAATAGCTAGAAGATCATTGGATGTAAGTGGGTTTATAAGACAAAAAGATTTGCAGATGGAAGTGTGTCTAGGTACAAAGCTAGACTTGTTGTCAAAGGGTTTGCTCAGACATATGGTGTTGATTATGATGAGACTTATAGTCTTGTGGCAAAGATGACAACTATCAGGACACTTATAGCTATTGCTGCATGTAAAGGTTGGAAGTTATGTCAACTTGATGTACAAAATGCTTTTTTGAATGGTTATATTTCAGATGATGTGTTCATGGAGCAACCTCAAGGGTTTAGAGATAAAAGGTATCCAGATCATGTGTGCAAGCTCAAGAGAGCTTTGTATGGCTTGAAGCAGGCCCCAAGGGCATGGAATTATAGACTTGTAAAGTTCTTGAAAGAACTTGGATTTCAGGTGTCTAAAGCAGATAGTAGCTTGCTTATCAAAGCAAGTGATAATGGTTTCATATACATGTGCATATATGTTGATGATATAATCCTTACAGGTACAGATGAGGAAGGAATACAAAGACTAAAGAAGCAAATGGAAAAGGAGTTCAAAATAAGTGACTTGGGAGACTTGTCATATTTCTTGGGCATGGAGATTACATATACTCAACATGGAGTATTTGTGACTCAAGAAAGGTATTTGAAGAACTTGTTAATCAAGTTTAAAATGAATGATTGCAGGGTAGCACCTACTCCAATGGAGGTGAATCACAAATTAAGCAGATTTGGAGGTGAAGAATTCAAGGACATGAGACAATATCAGAGTTTGGTTGGTAGTCTTATCTATGCTACTTTAACTAGACCTGATTTATCATATGCAGTTGGAGTTTTGTCTCAATTCATGCATTGTCCTAGGAAAGAGCATTGGATTGCAGGTCAAAGAGTGTTGAGGTACATTAAGGGTACACTCAAAGAAGGTTTGTATTATGGGTTTACATCAGATACAAATATCAAGATCTATAGTGATGCAGATTGGGCAGGTAATCCAGATGATAGAAGGTCAACCTATGGATACATGTGTTATGTAGGAGATAAGTTAATCTCCTGGTGCTCAAAGAAGCAACATACAGTTGCTTTGTCATCTACAGAAGCTGAGTACAAAGGCATGGTTGAAGCTGCAAAAGAAGTGATTTGGCTTAAGACTCTCATGAAGAGTTTTGACACTATACAGAGCATACCTATCATTTATGGTGATAACATGAGTTCATTATATCTAGCTGCTAATCCTGTTTTTCATGCCAGGACCAAACACATTGAGATACAGTATCACTTTCTAAGAGAGAAGGTGATGGATAAGGAGATTGAAGTCATACATACTTCAACAAAAGATCAGATAGTTGATATGCTTACAAAGAGCTTGGATGGACCAAAGCTACAGAAGTTTAAAGACATGGCAGGTATAAAGAAGATAAGAGAAACCTCAATTGATGATTGAGGGGGAGCTGTTGGTGCAGACCAATCACCAATTGAAGATTTGAAGGACAAAGGATGGAGATAAGATCAAGTTTTGAAGCAAAGAAGATGGCTACATTCACAGGATGAATGATATGTACACATATGTATATTAGTGAAGACATAGATTACTTATACTTTTGTCTAGTCAAAAACTTGTACATATTTGCCTATAAATACTTAGAAAAAATGTCGGGGCAATAGAGGAGACAATAGAAGATCATGAGAATGTATTGAGAAGTTGTAAGTGTCATTAGACACATGAGAAGTGAGTTGAAGTCTCTCTCACATTCAGTTGTATTCTTCTTCAGAAATGATAGAATTTTTGCGCCCGATATTTCTGTGTTTTCTCCTTGTGTGATAAATCTTTTGTGAATTCTTTTTGGAGATGTCTAAGTCCATAGTTAATCAATCTATGGCTAGAGTTTGAGAGTATAATTCTGATCAAGCTAAGAGAATTGTGTGTAGGAACATTTACATGTGAGAAAGTACTCACTGGTTCCTGAAATAGGCGCAAATTTCGATCTTAATGATTTGATCATTTCTCACTCCACAGTTTAAAGTTTTGTGCAAGTAAGCACTTAATCTTTAAGTTGGAAGGTAAGCTACTCGTGGCTAGAAGCATTTGCTTAAACGGGTTCTATACTGAGAGAATTAAAGTTAAGAAGTTAGGGGTGTCCAAATCGACTTCTCAGAAGTGCAGATTTAGACATAGTTGACTTGGTAAGTAGATTTCTCAAGATCTACTGAACCTTTTGAAGTAATTTGACTTGGAGAAGGTGCACAATCTTTTGGCGACACCTTGTGCAAAGTTTCATAAAAAACGTTACACATTTACTCAGTCAATGAGCAAGATCTATGCAGCAGACTTTCTGAGGAATTTCCTTCTTCACAGTTTAGTCAAGAAATTGATATTTAGTTATTGATCTCTTAAATTGGTGAAGGTTTTGACTTACTCTTGATATAGAGGTGTTCTAAATTCAAGAGTAGGTTGTTCTTTTGGAGATTAATACTCTCCATCACAATCAAGGTTCTGATTGTTCCCATCTTTGCAACCGGGTTGAAAGTCTCTTCATAGTCGATGTCATGAGTCTGCTTGAATCATTTTGCTACTAGTCTAGCTTTATGCCTAGCTAGAGAACAATTAGCATTTCTCTTTATTTACACACCCATTTATTTGGAACAATCTTCATACCTTCAACCTTTGGAAGTAGCTCCCATGTGTGATTGTCCTTGAGAGCTTTTATATCCTCTTGCATAGCTTGCTACCATTCTTTTTGTGTGCATGCATCTTCATATGCATTCGATTCTTTGTCTTTGACCACCTGTGTCATATATGCAAAATGCTTTGCAATAAAACTATCATAGCTCAGCCTTTGAATTTGATACCTTGCTCTTGAAGACCTCCTTACATTTCCTTTTGAATATTGCTTCTTCAACATGCTCAACTTTACCTTTGGTGTAATCACCTCTTCATACTCTTCTTCACTTGCATTTGAATCACTATTTTGGGCAACACTTTTAGCTTCAGTTCTTTCATAACCTGATGTTGGTGATGAGGAATGACTCTTTTGCCTTCCCTTCCATGTTGAGCTTTCTCCATGTGATGTAGAAGCTTTTGGATCTGACACTTGAGTGCTTGTTTGCTGAAATTCTTCTTGGACAGCACCTCCATCATCTTCGTAATCTTCTCCAAGAATCTTCTCTTTCCCTTTGTCTCCAAACCATGGTCTTAGCTCATCAAATACCACATATCTTGAGACTCATATCTCCTTTGTCACCGGATTGTAGCAGTTGTATCCTTTTTGCTCCAATGAATATCCAATGAAAATACATTTTTCTTACTTTGTCTCCATCTTTGTTCTTAGTTCTTGAGGAATGTAAACATAACACACACATCCAAAAACTTTGAGATGTGTAAGGTTAGGTTTCTTACCAAAATAAACATCCTTGGGAGTTCAATTATGCACTCTTGTTGTTGTGCACTTGTTCATCAAATAAATAGCCGTACTTGCTATTTCATCCCAATAGTTAGTGGAACCTTCATCTCGTTGAGTATGCATCTTGCAACTTTTGTGATATGTCTATTTTTCCTTTCAGCAATTCCATTTTGTTGAGGCTTGTACTTACATGTAAATTGTTGTTTGATGCCATCTTCATAAAGAAAATATGAAAATTCTTTGGAGAAATATTCTCCTCCTCCATCAGACATCAAGGTCTTTATGTACTGTCCTGTCTCCTTTTCTACATGTGCTTTAAATCTCTTCAACATAGAAAACACATCTGATTTTTGTTTTATGCAGAACATCCATACTTTCTTGAATGATCATCAGTAAAAGTGACAAAATATATATTACCATCCATCGATGGTTGTTGTGATGGTCCCCATACAGCTATGTGTATCAAGTCAAGGACATTCCTTGCTACATAGTTGCTCTTCTTGAATGGTTGTCGAGTTTGCTTTCGTAGTTGACATGCTTCACAAAACTCATGCAGTCCAGCATCATTGAATCTTGGAAGACCTCTACCACTTCATGGTTGCTCATGTCCTTGAGCTTGAGAATGTTGATATGCCCAAAAACTTTTGTGCCACAAATATGTTTCAGCAATCCTCTTGTTTCCAAACTGAATATACATCACCTTTCCATGTGGTTGTTGAATGTCCAAAGTGAACATCCTACCTTCTTTCCTTCCTTGAGAAATGACCTTGAATCCTTCTTTTTGGATTCTTTATAAAGTAGCCTTTTTCATTGAAGATAACATAATATCCTTTCTCTACCATTTGTGCTATTGAAATCAAATTCTTTGCAATAGTAAGAACATGAAGAACATCAGTCAATACCTTCTTGTCTCCAAGCTTGATTTCTCCAACATGCTCAATTATGTTTTGAGTTTCATCAATGGTCTCCACACATCCTTTTCCACTTGGAGCTTATAGATTTGTGAATAAATCTCCTTGGCATGTCATATGATTGTTGCAACAATTTTGATCATCACTTCTCGGGTTGTTGTACTCATGCTTCATGGCAAGCATGGTTTGCTTTTCTCCTTCACTTGATGTACTTGCATAGTTATTTTGGCTCCTTTTGTTGTCTCCATTCAGCCTTCCATTCTTTTGTCAACAATCATTTGCATAATGTCCTATTTTACCATAATGATAACATGTTATACCTTTATGAGGATTGTATGAACCTCGACCTCTTCCTCTATTTCTTCCTCGTCCTCTTCCAGGTGTGTTGCATGTCATTTGAGCTATCCTTGTTGTCCTTCGAGTTGTCTTGGCAAGAATTTGTGTTGTTGTAGCTTCTTCCTCTTCCTCTCAAGCCTCCTCTTGAGTTCCTTCCTCTACCTCGACCTGCACATAACATTTGGCTATGGTTGTCCTTACCTTTGTTGCCTTCATCTTGTTGAGCAACCTCTTTAGTCACAAGATCTGGTATAATCTCCTCGAGCTTTGGTAGAGGATCTCTATAAAGAATGTTTGTGATGAGGGATTCCACTTTTCTTCACTCCTCAAGCCATTGAGGGTTGTTTGGATGATGTCTTCATCGTCTATCTTGCATCCAACTGATGCTAGCTGATCTCAAAGCTCCTTGATCTTCAACGTATACTCACTAATGCTTTGGTTTGAGCTTTTCTTCATGCTGTTAAGCTCGTTCTTGAGTTGCATCTTCCGAGACCTTGTTGAGGTAGCATAGACCTTCTCCAATGCTTCCCAAAATTCCTTGGTTGTCTCTAGGGTTTGCACATGACCAATCATAGTGTTAGAAGTAACTTGTGAAATGAGAAACATCACCCTTGGATTCCTCTCTTCCCAATCTGCAAATTGTCTCCTTTGAGCTAGAGTAATGTTGGGATCTTGAAGATCCACTAGTTTTGGATCATCTCCAGTAACTAGACTCCATAAACCTTTACCTTTCAGGTAATTTGTCATTCTATACCTCTAAGACTGAAAGTTATCTTTATCTAATTTCTCGACTTGCTGTCCTAAATCAGCCATTGAAAACTTCCAAGTTTGAAGTTTACCTCAAATATGTTGTGGTGCTCTTTCTTGACTTTATGAGGCTCTGCTTGATTTGTAGCTTCATATTTTCTTTACTTCAGTTCCAATGCTTTGCCTCTTCAAGCTCCAATTCTCTATTGTTGAGCTATGATACCAACTGTTGGAGAATTCCTCTCCTATGCACAGTGGAAAGTGTAGGAGACCTTCTCAGGATCAAGACTTTTACCTATAGCTGAACCTTAGAATGAAAACTGGTATCAATTGAAGAACAGAATGAACTTGAAACTTTGGTCACTCAAAACCGACACCAGTAGCTTTCAAATGATCTATCAAACACTCAATTTGGACTATTTTTTGTTTGGAAAATATTTGCTTCAAAATAGGTTGCCTCTCCACTCAGTTAGGCTGAAAATTGGACTTGACTAAAAATTGAATAAGTCACAGAGCACGGCAAATCTCAGAAAACTATTTAGACAAATAAATTACAAGAGATAAGCTTTCCAATGAATGTTTAAACTCTAAAAATGGATACATACATTGAGAGATATAACTCTCGCAATCAGGCTACCTAGAAATTGTATGCGGCTCGACATAGTTTATGAGACTGTAGAAAATGAAATGTTTGTAACTAAATGAACTACCTATAAGCGGACTTCAGTGCCTTCTTCCTCTATTCTTGAGTGTCTTCCCTTGCCTCCTTTTTAGCCAAATGTCCATGCTCTCATGATGAATTTGAGAGCTCTTCTCCATAACTCCTCCACTACTTTGAGCAACCACTCTTCTCTTTGGGTTTAGTTTTTGGATTTGATTATCTTTTGTTTGGTTCTTTTTTGGCCTCAACTACTTGCTGAAGTAAATGCTTCCATTTTTCACTTTTGTATTTTTCTTCTATTTGACAAAAATCCTTTTTGCAAAATATATACGACTTTGCTTCTTTATTTTTGACACTCACTTCCATTATCAGAACATAAAGCCTTGAGATTAGTTCCTTTTCCAGTCTCAACTAAAGCAAGACATTTTTTAAAAGTAGGGAATATCTCATCTTTTGATTTGATAGGACATACCAAGACTTTTCTAGTAGCATCAGATACATAAATGACACAATAAAGAGAACTAACTATTGACCTCATGGGCATAGGACTACACCCATCTATATGAATGAGATCTAAAGGTTGAATCAAAGATTCAATGTGCATATTATGCAAATTCCTACTTTGCTTTCCATATTCACAATGCTCGCAAAATGAAAAATCAAAGAAAGACAACACAGATAAGCATTCAAAATGAGAAAGATTCTCCATCCCACTATGAGATATGTGGCCCATACAACCATGTCAAATACAATCCATAGGTTGTTCAATAAAAGCTAATACATGTTCTTTCTATGACACAAATAAAGGATAAAGTGAGACAACTTTGCTTCCTTTTGCAATAACCATATTTCCCTCTGATATGTGAAAGGACTGAGCATAGAAAACCACTTTGTAACCAAGGCCATCAAGTTGACTAATGGACATCAAACTATGTGACAACTGAGCTGCATGGCATACATTATGCATAGTGAATTTTGAACCATCAATGAGCTGCACAACGAGATCTCCAATCTCGACAGTGTCACACTAGTAAGAGTCACCAAGTCTCATAGTACTAAGAGACTTTGTTGCAGAACTACAGAATCATTCTCTTGGTGGGATATCACATGGAAAGAAGCAACACATCAGCATCATTAGAAATAACATTAATTTCTTCTATCTTCAGAATCGAAGCAAATGGTGTAGGTAACTATTTAACATGCCCATCAACATTTTGGCCTTTACCTTTAGCATTATTTAACATAACAATGGTACTCAATATTTCCTTTACCTTTAGCATTCTTTCTTCATATGTCCTTTCTTATAACAACAATGGTTCTCAATATCCCTCTTCCTTGATTTCCTTATACTCTTATTCCATTAACCATTATTTTGCTTGTTCTTGCTCATGTCATGTTGTTGATTCTCTCCTTCGTAAGAACCACGAACATTATATGCATCTCCACTCTGAGTGCCAACCATAGAATTTCTATGAATCTCTTCACTCAAGAGTGCTCCATGTATGTCATCATAGACTAGTTTACCACCAGGTGCTAGTAATTGTGGGGGAGAATAAACATAGATTTCTAGATTTTACAAATGCACTCCAACATCTACTATGTGGCTGACCAAGCCACTATATGTTTTACTAAAGAACAATTACAAAAGCGTCCAATGATCATTTGACCTTTCACATGGACATTATTGGTAATAATGATTTCCATGGCAACCATCCAATACATGTGATCAACAATAGGATTTGTGTCCTTTTGCTCATGATCCCCCATCTTGTCCTCTTTGTGGCTTTTGAGTGGTGATAGAGCATGAGAAAGTCGATTGTAGATGGAGCTATATATGCACATGAAGATAAGCTATCTTTCACCTAAGATATGGGATCAGCATCCAAAGATGCCACAATGGGGTAGTTTCTAGCTCGAAGACACACTAGAATAATAGCAAGATGGGAAAATTTTGATTCTTTGACTTTTAGGTTGACAAGGTGGACCTTAATGGTTGATCAACCAAACTCAAACATAACCGTTGACCTAATCAGCCATATATTTTTATGTCTCCATTTATTATTACATCACCATGGTTGAAGGAAAAGATGTGAGAATGGGGGAGCAAGAAAGCGATAGAGAGATGGCATTTGTGCTCAATAGTGTGGATGGAAAGCCATAGAGCAAAAGTTAAAGAGAGACAGAGGGAAGATAGAGAGAGAGAGAGAGAGAGATGGTATTTCAACATAGCATTTTATTTGTGTGAGAGAGAGAAAGACATTAAGAGAGAATGAGAAGCCAGATCAACTAAATGGCATGAGATAGAGAGAGAAAGATAGAGATAAAATGAGAGAAAGAGGGAGAGGAAGAAAGAGGGGAAAAGAGCGATAGGGAGGGGACAACAAACACTAGATGTATGGAAGTGCATAGAAAAGTAGAGAGGCACAAATGATGAGAGAGAGAGACAGAGATAAAATTGGTGATACTTAATTCAACTATCGACTTAGTCAAGAGAGAGAGGGAGGGAGATGGATAGAGAGACAGAGATATATATAGAGATAGAGAGAAGAAGAAGAATAAACATGAAAAAAGGGAGAGTTAAGGAAGAGAGAGAGCAAGGTAAACAGGTCGATATATAGAGTGGGACTGCTCATGTGTGTGTGAGGGTTAGGGAGTGTGTGTGTGTGAGGGGATAGGGTGGAAAAGTGTATGTATGCTTGTGTGTGAGATAAAGGGTTCATGTGTGCATATGGATTAGGGAGAGTGTGTGCATGTAGGAAAGAAAGTGAGATAATGCACATGCACGAGTGTGTGTGTGTGTGTGCGAGGGAGAGAATAATATAGGGTAAGTATATGTGCAGGAGAGAGTGATTTTGTAAAAATGTATGTGCAAGCAAGAGAGTTAGTGTGTGTGGATGTGTGAGCTAGTGTGTATACATGAGTGTGGGTGGTAGGAGTCGTGTATGTGCATGTGAACAGGAGTGAGTGTGTGATGTGTGTGAGCATGAGTGAGTTAATGATAACATATGTATGTGTGTGTGAAAAGTAGATAAATATGTGTGTGTGTGTGTGTGAGAGAGAGAGACAATGAGACCAAGAGCTACGAATTATGTGAATTCTAATCAATAATTATAGACCATGAGTAAAAAAGCTTAATGCATAATGATGCTTAGTCCAAACTAGACTAGAAGTTTGCCTAATGAAAAAAGGAAATGAGAACTCACAAAGTAGGTCATCCTTGGATTTCTAGGGCTTTAACAATCCCCAACTCCTAGCCTTGCACCATCCATAGTGCATTGCATAGTGGTGACAGAACACGAAATGTATAGTTATTGGCAAAGGTGCACACCGACTAGAACATGCTGCAAGAAAATGAGGCACTTAGTTAATGGAAATGAAAGTGTAATGCCAAGAAAACTATCTACAAGGATCTTGGTAAGATGGATGTATCATATATGATATTTGTTGACCTAGAAAGCATTGACTAGGGGTATCTCTTCACCTTGCAGTGTGGATAACTTTGCCACACCTTGAGGAAGCACTACATCACTTTACAGGGTCTCACCCATTCAAAATCTGAATTTCCTATGTGAGGTGGAATCTTTTGATGCAAGTAAAACCAAGCCCAAATACTTGGTTGATTAGTTCATGCTTTATTTATTGACATAGCTTATGCAAGGCTTCATATGATCAACCTCTTGTAAGAATCCTTCACATTTATCTTTGTAAAAGTGGTTCACAACCACGTGGAGTTAGGAAGCTCTAAATCATGAATCATTTGGTTGTTGAGTGATGAGGGAATATATCCTATACTTTAGGATTCATTTTAGGTAGATCTTTGAATTTGGATTCAAACTTTGGCTCCAAGTACAACTATAAGAACAGGATCAAAAAGAACCATGTGCATCTCGAGCCCATGAGATCATTTTGAAGGAGATTCATTGTGAAGTGAGAGCTTATCTCATAGCTCATTCACCTCTCACACATTGAGCAATGTATGATTGCCAATGACATTGTATTTGTATATGATTTAATACATATATGATTATTACATTCTCATTTCACTTCTCTATTATAACTCCATCAGAATAGTGATCTTCTCAAAGCTTGTTCTCAATGTATGGTTGATCATTTGATCATACTATATAGTACATGCTTACAAAGTTTCATTAGCATTGCTTCTCTGGATCACAAGGTATTAACACATCTTTGCACACTAGTCTATTGACCGTTGAACCCCAAAATTGTCGGGATGGTCTTATGATTTCCTAAACGTCTTTCTCTGTGTGTAGTCCATCATTTTTTATGAAATCACTCATGATTGATGGCGTACTAAGCTAATTAAATTTTCCCAAATGGAATTAATCCAATTGTTGTTGTGCTCAGAGCATTGTTCAAAACATTGGACAGGTGTAGGAACAAAAATAGCAAGTTTTTTGTTCTTAGATCAACTCCTACCTATCTCTTTTGATCCCTTGATTAGTGGATTATGTTGCAAGCAACATATATGATTATTTATTATCATTAGCTAGCTAAAGAGGCCCATTACACTCTCCAGCAATCATTCTTAGTAGGTGTGAAGCAAGATCAAGCAACACCACTTCATCTCTTGAAGATTATCCACCATTTCCTCCAACAGTGGTATCATAGCAACAACAAGCAAGATGGGAGATGGATTTCCATCCTTCATTGACAAATTGGACAGAAAAAACTACTCAACATGGTCACTAAGGATGCAATCCTACCTTCAAGGGAGAAGTTTATATGGATACATCTCAGGAGATGAAGAAATGCCAATCTTCAGGAGCAATCATCAACCCACAAGGGAAGAGCAAGAAAGGTTGACCACATGGTGTGCAAAGGATGCTCTTGCTAGGTCTTATCTGATTTCTTGTTTCCACACATTAGGAATTGTAAGACCTCCCAAGAGGCTTGGGAAGTGCTCTCATCATATTTCTCATCAAATACAAGAGCTAGGAAGAATTAGTTATGGATGCAGTTTACAACTCTAAATAATAAATTATGGATGGATTTTACAACTCAATCTCTGATTTCTTGTTACCACTCATTAAGAATTGTAAGACCTCCCAAGAGACTTGGGAAGTGCTCTCATCATATTTCTCATCAAATACAAGAGCTAGGAAGAATCATTTATGGATGGAGTTTACAATCCTAAAGAAACAACCAAAGCCAGGAGTGGATGATGATGTAACCAAGATGAAAGATGTGGTTGATCAACTTGCAAGTCTTGGAGAGGAGATAGAAGAAGAACACATAGTAAGGTAGATCATTTATGGAATCAAGGCTGATGATAAGTGGGAATCCTTCACCACAACAATGGACCTCTACATGGATATGCAAATACCTGACCTCAACACCTTGATGGGGCAAATCTTCACCCATGAGACAAAGCTCAACAAGAATAGTGACAAATCTAGAGGTAATCAATCGTGTACCCTTTATACAGATAAGAATAACGCTAAGCATAAAGGTATTGCCGAGTGTAATGCAGTTACAATGATGGTGTTTTCCACCCGTGCGCTCCCAATGTGGAGCTTAGATGGTGATCTAAACGGACTCGAGATGAATGGCTTACTAGTGTGCAATGCAATGTAAAGCTCAACCTGGGCCATGCTTATATAGTTTTTACAAGGCAGTTTGGAATAGATAAACGTAGTTAGGAGATACAAAATAGTCGGTAAAATATATGTTTTGATAATATCTCCACGACCAGAAGTCCAAGAATCTCTCTATAGACTTAGCGGAAATAGAAGATTACAAACAAGAACTCTTGTCTTAGAGACATTTCTGTTCTTTCTTTGATTGACTTAACGCTGCGAATTACAGAATTGTAAATATAAAGCTTCATAGATAGTATTCGATACATCACACGATTACATCAATCAGAGTCTGTATAATGTTTCCTGCAGAACCTGTTCCACTGTCCCCCAAATCCCTGTTAAGAAAGCTTCTTTCTTTTACAGTTGTCGCGCTCCCTTCTTTTGTAACGTCTTCCCTCCTTCTTACGACATGTCCCTTTCTATCTCAACATAACCGTCTTTTTCTTTTTATTTCATTAAAATCCAATACACCAAAAAGATATATCTAACTAGATAATATCTACGTTTAACCATCTTTTCTGAATTCAAATTAATAATTCATCTTCTAGATTTCCCTTCCTTCAACACCTGGCACAGCCCGGTGGGTAATTTTGTCAAAAATTAGACTCGAATTTAGCAATCCCTTGATCATATAAAATTATTTCCTGCGAGTGTTTGGAAATATGCACTTCTTCCACTTCAATCTTCCAATTCTGCAAACTATTGACATCCTCCTCTGCACCATCCTGCTTTCCCTGAAAGTCTGCATCAATAATAAATTGCTGCTTCTCAATTAATATGTCCACCTTTTCTTCTAGCTTCCTTTGCAACAATTGTTCGTGCAATTCCTTAATTATCTGTGTCTATTCTTCAATTTGCTTCTCTTGCTTTGTAATTACACATACTAAATCTTTTTCATACTTTGACACAAAGCATGTCTGCACCTGTTCATGCTGAATTTTAAACGTACTTATCCAACGACTTTGGAAAACATTCCAAATATCCTGAACATACTTATGCAGTTGCTGCTTCAATAATTCTATATCCGACCTTGTCATTAATGTAGCATCTAACTCCACATCTTCATCTTTTAACATCTGCTTTTCCAACTCCTGCAAAACTTGTATTCTCGAATGAAGAATCACTTGTTCCTTCTGCAAAGTAGCATTAAGTATTGAAAAATCCGTCATCTCTTTTTGAATTTGTTCTTGCACAAACTTCTGTCATTCTTCAAATTCATGCATAGACCGCTTTATACTAGACAACTCTATCACATATTGCATCTTGTCCTTTTGCAATTCCTCCAACATTCGTACCTTCTTATCCAACGCTTCCTGAAGTGTTTTAGCCTTCTTCTATAAAGACTGATAATCATCCACATTAATAAGTACTTTTGTCTGCTCGTGCTTAGACAATCTTTCCTCTTGCAAAACTAAAAAATCAGAAATTTCCTGCAACCTCTTCTTTATTCCTGGTACATCATAATCTGTAGTGTTAATTGAGTGGTGCATAACATCCTTCGACATTTTCTCACCTACTACTTGCAGCTGTTCCTCCAATCTTCTCTTTTTAGATAACTTAAAAACTGTTCCGAGTACTTTTGGATGCTCAACACCATCTAGCACCTGCAACAGAATATCCTCCTCTACCCCTGCTTCTCGTACATCAGGTTGAATCATCTGAATAACCGGTTTCAGCTCTTGTACAGTATAACCTGCGCGGAGAAGATCCTCACACGTCTCTAAAGGTCTATTCATTACTTCTTTCACTGCTAGCTGTTCCTGCTCTCGACTCATCGACTCGTGACCATGAAGATTTATCTCCTTTGGCCATACTATCTTCTGACCATCGAGTAGCTGCACGAACTCAAATAATGCGGCTAAATATGCTGATAGCCTACTATTTGATTGCGTTTTACGCTTATCACCAACAAATATCTCACTATGCAGGTGATCATACAACCAATGAGCCCAACTTACTTTTCCACCTGCCTCTGCATAAGCCAAAGGTGCAAAAATTTCTTTGGACATATAATCATATTTGATGATAAAACAAAACCTTTCCAAATACCATTTTAACTGCTCCCTTCGAACATAACTTGCGTTCTTCATCATGTAATACTATCGTTCCCCTTCTTTGGGTCCAAAATCTTTCTTCAAGGCCTCTTCCGAACACTTTGGAATGACTACATCATCATACATAGGCAACTGAAATAATTCTGCAACTAGTTCCGGTGAAAATTTTACCTGAAGTGCTAACTGACCCTTCGTTTTCCGAATGATTTCTAGCTGGCTCTTTGCATAACAATTGCATCTCCAGTGCGCCCATGGCAACGTAGCGAACTGAAATAACCCAATCCTTCTGAGCCAATTCTCATTCAGAGAAGACTATGTATCAACTTCCACTTTAAAGTCTGTGAATGGCTCCATAAGCGTTTGCACAAACTTAGTCGTTGCAGATGGCGTTGATATTTCATCTTCATCCTCCTGTAACAAACTATTACTCTCCTCCGTTGTGGTCTCTTCCTTTCGCACTAGAACTTCTCTCTTTCTCATACGCCCTCTCATGGCTCCTGCTTCAGGCACCAACACAGAAGACGCCGAAAGAGACATTATCTTGGGAGCCATAAAGTAGAACTGAAAATACCCGTTCCACAAGTGTGAATGCTTGAACTGCCACTGACCGCGATGATGGACGTACTTACGCACGTAACACTTCATGCGACTCAATAATATTGTAGTATGGATTACCATAAAAATCATCAACAGTCGGTTGCCCCGCATATCGATAACCCACTTAACAAATCTTCTACACATGCCAGAAGAATCATGGAACTGAACACTCATGCGCACTTCAAGAATAAGAAATTGATATTTAAATTCCTCAATAATACATTTTATAATGCAAAAACTTCCAATCATACGATTCCGACAAATTGTATTTTGCAAGATAATAATTGGTTGGATACTAGCTTTCTTTTCATATTCCCCTCGATGCCTCTGCTCCTTATAGGTCTGCTGACTCATAATATGTAGTATACTTAATTCCAACACCTCATTACTTGCACACCCGGAATATGCCTTAGTTTGTACACCCCGATCCAGCAACGCTTCCTTATCCATCATTGGCCTTGGGCTAACCCCTAGCACACTGTTGAACTGCAACTGTAAACCGAGTCTCCATTGTAATCGTAAAAATTTACTTAATGCAGTTTTGGACCAACACGAGGTCAAAAAACACTTTACCACAGATAAAAATGTAGAGAAATATACTCTTTTACTGCGATGATCACAAACATTGTTGAGGTGATGCTCTGAATTATGAACGACTTGCACCACATTAGCAGATAACCAATCCAAATGTGACGGCTTCCCTTGAAATAATTTCAGCCTAAATCCATTTATTGGCTTGTCCATCCATGTGCCAAACACATCTGCCACTCGAAAAGTACCTTGACCCAAATCCTGCACAATCTGATATGGGCCCCTGTATCTCAATGTAAGCTTTCATGGATGGGGTCCTAGCTTAGAATTATACACCATCACCCAATCGCCTTCTTTAAATAACTTAAACTTCACATTCTGATTTACCCAAGCTTGTCTCCACCTTTGAATCACCTCCGTAATATATGCACTTATCAAACGATCCTCCTCAATCTGTAAAAGATATTTACTCCTGTGTTTAACCGATAGCTCAGGCGACATCTTCTCTGCCGTAATCCGCAAACTTGGAACTACAAACTCCATGGGTACTACTGCCTCCAATCCATATACCAATCGGAAAGGTGTCATTCATGTTGTCACTTTTAATGCTGTTCTGAATGACCACAAAGCTGAGTCAAGAAACAAATCCCAATTTTTCTGATTTTCATGCACTAATTTTTTAAGAATACACATTAAAGTTTTATTCGTACTTTCTGCCTGCCCATTCGCTTGAGAATGATAGGATGTAGTCGTTTTATGCAAGATCAAATGAATCCTTGTTAACTCTGAAATCACCTCATTCAGGAAATGAGTACCTCTGTCACTCACCAACTCAATCGGACACCCAAACCTAGTCATAATATTATGATAAAGAAATTTTGCCACACTTGCTGCCTTATTATCCTTCAATGCCACTGCTTCCACCCATTTTGTACAATAGTCGGTTGCCACCAATATATATCTATTACCCCGCTGAGTGGTAGGTTTAATAGGCCCCACAAAATCCATGCCCCATTTTTGGAAAGGATCCAGTGTTAATACCGGATGATCAGTCATTCGATCACAATTATTAGGTTGGCCTAACCTTTGGCAAATCACACATCCTTTAGCATACTCATGCACATCCTTTAACACCTTCGGCCACCACAACCCAGCTTGTAATATCTTCTTGCCTGTAATATCCCCTAACAAATGACCTCCTGCTGAACCTGAATGTGCTTCCTGTAAGACAACTGGTTGTTCGAAATCTGGTACACACCTCCTTATAACCTGATCCACCCCCTTCTTGTATAATGCCCCAGCTATAACCAAATACGGCCTACTTTTAAGGGCAAACTTCTTCCTCTAATCAGGTGTAAAATATTGTGGTAATACGCCCTCTGTCAAAAAAATTAATAATTGGTCATACCACAAATCTGCCTCCACTACTTGCGCATTAAACAAATCAACATCCGGAAATACATCCAGTGCACCTGTGGGTGCTTCTCCTGAATCCAATCGTCTAAAATAATCTGCCATCGCATGCTCTTTCCCTGGAGTATGCACAATCACAAAATCAAATTCCTGTAACAAAAGCATCCACCTTGCTAATCGGCCTGTTAATAAGGGCTTCTTGATTAAATAAACCAAGGCCTGATGATCCACATGAAAAACCACTTTATTGCCCAACAAATAATGTCGAAACTTGTTAAGGGCATACACCATCGCCAAAGCTTCCCTTTCCATCACCGCATAATTTCTTTCACCCGCAGCCAATACTCTACTGGCATAATAGACAGGTCTATACCATCCTTTGTCTCTCTGCTGCATGCTCCTACGGCCACATCTGATGCATCAACAAATATGTGAAATGGCACTAACCAATCGGGTGGTTGCAAAATGGGTGCTATCGACACCATCTTTTTTAACAACTGAAATTCTTTCTCTTGAGCATCGTCCCACACAAACGGAACATCCTTCTTGGTCAAATGCGTCAGCGGTAAGGAAATGTTTGCTAAATATCTTAAGTATCGGGAATGCCACTTAATTTGACCCACAAACCGCATTACTTCTTTAATGTTGGTCGATGCTTTAGCTGTACTTATAGCTTCAATTTTCTTAATATCAATAGCCATCCCTGCTTGTGATATAACATGGCCCAATAAAATACCATTTCTAACCGCAATCACACTTTTAAACGGGTTCAATACCATCCTAAACTTTCGACATCTTTCAAAGCATGCTTTCAGGTGTAGCAAGTGCTTAATCATTTCATCAAAGACCGAAAAATCGTCGACAAATACTTGCATAAAGTCCTGTAGATAAGGTTCAAACACTTTATGCGCCACATAATTGAACGATGGCGGTCCATTCTTCAAGCGAAAACTCATGACGGTAAACACATAAGCGCCAAATTCTGTAATAAATGTTGTTTTATGCTAATCCTCCTCAGCTACACTCATCTGATTATAACCGGAAATCCATCCAAAAAACTATATATTTCATGGCCTACTACTGCATCCAACATTGCATCACAAAACCGCATAGGAAACGGGTCTGTAACCATTGCCGCATGTAACGTTCTATAATCAACACAAATTCTGCGCTTCCCATTCTTTTTGGGGACCACTATGATGGGAGATAGCCAAGTCACCTGATTCACCGGTTTGATAAATCCGACTGCCAATAATTTATCAATTTCTTCCTTCACCTGTTTAGCAAAGTTAGGATTCATTCTATATCTTTGTTGCGCCACAGGTACTGCATCCGTCTTCAAATTAATCCTGTGTTGATGCAACTGCGGATCTATGCCTTTCACTTGAGTATAATCCCAAGCAAACACATCTACATACTCTTTAAGCAGGCAAATAAGATCCTCCTTAAACTTTCCTTCCAATGTTTTACCAATCCGCACCATCTTGGGTTCAGCTTCAGTTCATAAATTAACCTCTTGAAGCTCCTCCTCCTTCACCCGCATAGAACCTGCATACTTCTGATCATACACCCTTTCTGCCCGCGTGATTATCTCTTCCTCCTCTTGTTCCATCTGCTGCTGCACCGGAATGTCCATACGTTGATCAAATATCTTTTGTAACTAGGCACCTGCCACCTGTTCACCAGGAACTAGCCCTTCTACATTTGGCCCACCACTATGATCCTTACTTAATACTCATGCAACATCGACTTCTAATACCGGCACCACCGTTGGGTTTGCTTGCAAAAACTTTTCCTGTTCATCATCTTCAATCTCATCTGCTAAATTAATAGTCTGAGCCATGAGTGGTTTCTTCTGTACCGACATATTTTTTCGTCCACGCATAGGAATCGTCAATTGCTTTTTACCCTTGGTAATCATTACTACATTCAAACCCCAATCCTGCTTGACTTTGGCGAGTCGAAACCAAGGTCTCCCTAACAACATTTCATACGGATACGCGGACTTAGACATTCGGATGACCACAAAATTGACCATAAATGTCATGCCAGAGATGATGATTTGTTGTTGCATCAGAATGCCAACTGGCTGTACTCGTGTTTGATCCGCCATCTTTACCTGAAAAGGTTCTGGAGCCAATACCCTTCTTCCCATTTCAATAAAAATATGCTCAGGTAATATGTTTACCCTTGATCCTCCATCAAGCAACACTTCTGCGAATCGCCGTTGGTTGTACTGCACCTGAATTACTGGTACTACAAAATCCACATCTGCTGGATCAATAGTGTTGGCCGAGATTGAAGGGATCGAGCTAATTTCGGGCTCGGCATGATACCCAAGTAGCTTTCTCAACAATTTCTCTCGAAACACAGGTACCAAAGATAACAGTTGATCCAAAGACAACTGTAACGGTGAGCTAATGATTTCATCAAACCATTCATTTGCCAAGCCTTGCTGACTCGGAGCCTTATCCTGCTCCATTATGGGAGGTATCAATTTCACACCTTGTTGTTGCTCGGTCTGACCTCCACACCTCACCTGATTAGGAGACTCGTCTCGAACCTGCTTCAAAACCTTGTCTCGTATTTGCCTTTGTTACTGCCAATCAATAGGGCCTTTATTCCTTGATCTTGTAACCGCCAACACTTCAACCTCTTTACCTTTCCCACATTGTTTACAATCACACTGCCATTGGTTATTATTCTTAACGTGCATTTGATTAGATGTACTGGGTGCATCATGGGCTCTATCCGCTTGATCTGGCCATTCTATCAGCATTACATTCGCCTGAGCCGCCTGCTGCCCCTGTTGTTGATGTTGTCCCTGTTGATTATGCTGATTATACCTAATAACGGGTATACCTCTTTCTTCACGATGCTTTACCCACAAAGGGCAATTCGGCCCTATCCAATGATCGGGAGTTGAACAATATCCACAAGGCATTACTCTTGGTGGTCGACCTTGGTGATTGCCTTGTTGGTTGTTCCCTTGTTGATTCCCTTGATCTCTCCATGGGGGTCTTACTTGTTGTTGTCTGTGAAAATTACCTCACCCTTGTATAGGAATAGCCTAATTGGTCGCTACATCATTGAGATTTCGATTGTCCTGCCGAGAACTTTGCCCTCTATGCTTAGGGTTATACCAACACTGAGTTGTTGTATGTCCCTCTTTGTCACAGATATCACAAAATCGTTTTTCATTTGGAGCTAGTATAGAATACCCATGTCTCTTCAACTTATTAATCCATTCCTCCTCTTTATTGTGCTTGGCTTTATGCTTACGATGCTTTGTCCTCACTATTTCATCATCATAGTCATCAGTGTCAGAATCACTTAAACTCTTGCCCGACTCCGTTGTTGAATCCGATTCAACCTCTGAACCAGAATCAGACTGCTTCTTTTTGGCTCGTAAACACCTTCTTTCCACACACGCCGCTGCTAATACTAATACATCAAAGCCATTTGCAATGTCCACACTGGCCACCGCATGTCTTATTGTGCTCCGTAATCCTTTCAAAAAAAATCATGCCAACATCTCATCAGTAGGTCGTTCATTACCTTGCAACCTCTCCATTAGGGTCCGGAACTTCTGAGCATAGTCTTCCACTAGCATGGTCTTTTGTCTGATGGCCCTCAACTTCCTTAATACATCGGAAGGCGTCTTTTCTTTTCTAAATCGTTGCAAGAATGCTATTTTTAAATCATCATATGTAGCAAAATGGGCAATGCCATATTGATTGAACGAGCTCATAGCTCGCCCTTCCAACGTGGCCGCAAACTGTTGAAGCTTAATATCATCACCATACATAGCTGGATATCCATTAGCTGTCCATTTTATTTCAAATTGAGCCACATGGCAATCAGCATCCTCCTTAGACGTTCCACTAAAATGAGCGGCTTTGACCTTAGGATTAGGAGGTGGTTGAGCCATTGGTTGTGGTTGAGGTGTGCGCCTAGTTCTTTGACCGGTCGCCCATGCAAGTGGGTCAAATTGGAGTCATCTTCTTACCCCTACAGTTGCTTCTGTGAGGAATAACGCTCCAAGTATGCCGCCCACTAACCTTGCCTCTACTGCACGTGTTTCCCCCTGTTCCTCTTCAGTTCCCAGATCTTCCTACTCCTCGGCCTCGTACCACTCGTAAAAGTCTGAAGATGTCTCCACGTTCAATGCTCTTGCCTATGCTCTCGTAAAATATACTTTACCAAAACGGTTGCATCTGCCCCTCATGCATTTCTTGAGGTTGCGTCAGCCGTACAGTAGGATCACCAATTGTGTTGAGGGTTCCAAGGTTCAACACAACATCTAAGTAAAGAACAAATCAGAATTACTCATTTTCCATTTGCACTAATCTTCATTCACAGAGATTCCACCAGATCATATTTGAAAGTTTACCACAATTTTTTTCATTCCAGTAAGATTCTACCGATTCAGAATTACACGGTCACATTTCAGATTACACATTTCGATGATTAACAGGTTTCTTACACACTCACATACACACGAGTTCAATGCGCTTCTGTGCAGACAATTTGAATCTCTCTATAGACTTAGCGGAAATAGAAGATTACAAACAAGAACTCTTGTCTTACAAAAATTTCTGTTCTTTCTTTGATTGACTTAATGCTGCAAATTACAGAATTGTAAATATAAAGCTTCATAGATAGTATTCAATACATCACACGATTACATCAATCACAGTCTGTATAATGTTTCCTGTAGAGCCTGTTCCACTGTCCTCCAAATCCCTGTTAAGAAAGCTTCTTTCTTTTACAGTTGTGGCGCTCCCTCCTTTTGTAACGTCTTCCCTCCTTCTTACGACATGTCCCTTTCTATCTCAACATAACCGTCTTTTTCTTTTTATTTTATTAAAATCCAATACACCAAAAAGATATATCTAACTAGATAATATCTACGTTTAACCATCTTTTCTGAATTCAAATTAATCATTCATCTTTCAGATTTCCCTGCCTTCAACAGAAAGTGTCAAAGAAGTTGCTCTCTCCCAAGAGCCTTGTTGAAGATGTCTGATCCATTTTCTTCAGTAGGGCAATAGCTTATCTCCACGACCCCATCCTCAATCAACTCATGCACATAGTGATACTGGATTTCTATGTGCTTGGTACGTGCATGGAAAACAGGATTCTTGGCGATGGCCATGCAACTTTGGTTTTCACACTTCAACTTTGTAGCCTCATGTCCTTGTATTCTTATGTGACATAGGATTCTCCTCAACCATACTGCTTCACATGCTACAATGCATGCAGCTTTGTACTCAGCTTCAGTAGAAGATAATGCTATAGTTGCTTCTTACTAATCCAAGAGAAAATCCATTATCCTAAAGAAAAGCAATATCCAGAAACTGATTTTCTGGTATCAATATCTCCTGCCCAATTTGAGTCACAGTATCCAACTAGAGATGATCCTTCTTCATAAAGAATACCATAATCACTGGTTCCTTTCACATACCTAAGTATCTGCATGCTTGCCTTCCAATGAGTTTGGCAAGGCTTATTGGATAAGCTGCTTACTACTCCAACAACATAAGAGATGTCTGGTCTGCTATTGCACAAGTAGATGAGACTTCCAACTAATTTCCTGAATCTTCCAATGTCCACTGGAGTTGAAGCATCTTCAATAGATTATTTTATGTTGACCTCCATAGGTGTAGAAATTTCCTTGCAATCCTCCATGTCGAATGCCTTCAATATCTACCTTGCATACTTTTGTTGAGAGATGAAAATCTCCCCTGGTTCCTGCCAAACTTCAAGACCTAAGCAATAATGCATTAAGCCTAAGTCTGTCATTTCAAATTCTGAACTCAGGGCATCTTTTCATTGTTGAAGAAGAGCATCATCATTTCTTGTAATCACAAGGTCATCTACATAGAGTACAAGCACAATTGCCTTCCCTCCTCTCTTTAGAACATACAAGTTAGCATCAGAAGCACATCTTTTGAAACCTAGATCCAAGAGATACTTATCTATCCATTGGTACCATGCTCTAGGGGCTTGTTTTAGCCCATATAATGCCTTCTTCGGCTTACATACCTTGTTATCTGAATGGGGAGCCTCAAACCCTGGTGGTTGAGACACATATACCTCCTCCTTGAGGTCTCCATTCAGGAATGCTGATTTGGCATCCATGTGATAGAATGGTCAATGCTTATGTGCAGCCACAGCTAGTACTACTCAGATAGTAGTCATTGTGGTAGTCGGGGCAAATGATTCACAAAAGTCAATGCCTTCAACTTGTGAGTAGCCCTGTGCAACAAGTCTTGCTTTATACTTTTCTAGAGTACCATCAGCCTTGTAATTTAGCTTCCAGACCCACTTAGTGCCAATGACTTTACGCTTAGGGGGTGGATCCACTAGCTCCCAAGTTCCATTCTTCATGATATTGTTGTATTCTGTTTGCATGGCAGCCCTCCAATTCAGATCATGGAGTGCCTCTTCCACATTGGTAGGTTCCTTTGCTTCTTCTTGAATGCGATCAGACATCAAGGCTGTGTTTACAATATGGGCGCTTGCCCGTCTCTGTTCCTCTATTCTCTATGATTGCATCGGTCCATCTGCAACCTGTTCTAGTGACTGTAGGATGGGGTTTGCACAATCATAGAGCTGTCTCACCCAACGTGGCAATGGCTTTTCCACTTGGGTGTCGGAAGGTTGGTGACTTTCAGACTCATCATCTGAAGATGATGCTTCCTTCTCTTGTGTAGAAGGGATCGTTGTTCGTCCAAGTTCATAGTGGATTGCCCCTTTGCCAGATGATAAAGTGGAAGCTCTCTTTTCCTCCCCCATTGCATATGGCTGCTCCTCCTTAAACATCACATCACGACTCACCATGATCTTCTTAGCCTCAGGGTCATAAAGCTTATAAGCTTTCTTATCTTCACTATACCCTAGGAAGATACATTTGATGCTTTTTGGTTGAAGCTTGTTTCTCTCCCTATCTGGAACATGTACATAACATTCACTTCCAAATACTCTGAAATGGTAAACAGAAGGCTTTTAACCAGTGTAGGCTTCTTGTGGAGTCTTTCCATCAAGTGCCTTGGTGTAGCTTCGATTCAAGATGTAGACAGCAGTGTTGATAGCCTCTGCCCAAACTTGATTAGGCAAACCCTTTCCTTTCAACATGCACCTTTCCATCTCCATGATGGTTTCATTCCGACATTCTGCAACACCGTTCTGTTGAGGACTATGTGCCACTATGAGTTGATGCTTGATTCCCTTGCTCTTGCAGAAATCCTCAAACTCTGTTGATGTGAACTCACCACCACCGTCTGTCCTGAATTTCTTCATCTTCTTCCCTCTTTCACTTTCAACAAGCTGAAGCCATTCTTTAAACTTACCAAAAGCTTGAGCCTTATTGCGAAGGAAGTACACCCACATCTTCCTGTTATAGTCGTCAACAAGTAACATGAAGTAGGAAGATCCGCCCAAGGCCTGTGTAGGAATTTTTCCGCACAAGTCAACATGCACCAACTCTAGAGGATAGCTTGCTATGTTCTTGCTTTCTTGTGGAAACACCTTCCTCTGTTGCTGGCCCATCATGCAAGCTTCACATGGTTCCTTCATTTCTGCAATCAATGGTAGGTGTGCAATCATACCCCTATGATGCATATCCTTCAGTACAAGGTATCCAAGGTGGCCAAATCTCTCATGCCATAGCTTACTTGTGCCCAAATTTGTAGTGGTTGTAAGAGCACATAACTCATACAGTTTGTTCCTCCTTATGCCGGTCCCAACAATGTTGTTGTTACTGTCCATAATCTTAGCTCTTGTCTTATTGAAAGATACTTGATGACCTTGATCAGCTATAGAAGCTATTGAAAGTAGATTTCGTTTTATTTGTGGAACATACAACACATTTGAAAGCTTTCTGATATCGCCATTAGAGTTAATGAAAGAAACCGTACCTTCGCCCTCTACAGGACATCTTGCATTGTTCCCTACCTTTATTGTGATGGGTTGCTTTAGAGGCTGTAAGGAACTATAAAGGTCTTTTCTACTCGTCATGTGACGAGATGCACCACTGTCCAACACCCATGAGTCATTTGTTCCTGAATCGTTAGTCGAGGAGCACACCTCCTCTATCGTAACAAATAACTCAAGTTTTATTCCTGATGTGTTGGCAGATTCCTTGCCCTTGCCACCTTTTGAAGAGCCACTCTTCTCTTCTGCCTTCTTGATGCGACAGTCTTGGATTCTGTGTCATTTCTTCTTGCAGTGGAAACACTCTCCCTTGAACTTCTTTTTGTCATTCTTCTTTTTGTCTCCATCTTTTGAAGAGTCTGCTTTGCCTCCTTTGGCATTTGTTGTGAATGCAACATCTCCTTTGCTACCACCACTCCTTGCCTTGACCCACATCTCCTCCTACATAAGTAAGGCACTAAATTCTTCAAAAGTTAGTGGTTGAGGTCTGATTTGAGTGTTAAGAGCAGTTACCAAACCATCAAACTTAGGTGGACAGATTCGCAGACAACGTCGAGCTAGCTCCTCACTTTACTTTTGAACACCTTCTCCCACCATTTGATCTCGTAGATTCTTTATGCGAGTGATAAACACCTCTGTAGTCTCCCCATCAGCAAACCGTTTTGCTGCAAGTTGATTCTCCAAGTTCTGAATCCGTGTCTGATTACGAGTTTCATATTGATTTCTCAATATGTTCCATGCTTCACATGCCTTCGTAGTATGTTGAATGAGAGTCAAAACACTATCAAAAGTACTTGTAACAAGAGCACGGAGTGCATCTGCATTTCTACGTTTCCAAGCACATAGAAGATCAGCATCAAGAGGAATCATTCGACTAGGATTATTTGGATCAGGTCTTTCTTAGGGCTCATGATCACTCCCAAGAATAGTCTCCAAAAGCTCATATGAATCAAGAATATAAGTGATTTTGAACTTCCATAGAGTGTAGTTTGTACCATCAAGTTTACCTTCTGTGAAGTTTGGTGGCCATATCTGCAATGTAGGGATAACTGGCATCATTGTTGCTCTTGCTTGTGTGCCACCTACTCCTCTTGATGAACCACCTTGACTCCTAGTCGTAGATGATGACGTGTCGCTTGACATCTTCTCTCTTTTGTTGTTCAGACCTCTACAACCTTTGCGTTTCTGCTTCTGCACCACTGATAGCCTCCTGAGCTCTGATACCATGTAAGAAAATAATAGCACAACAAAATAGACCTATAGACAGAGTTGAGAGAAAAACACAGACAAAGATTGGCGCAGACTCAGAGATAGAGAAATCAAATTCTCAAATTGCCGAGCGTAATGCAATTACAATGGTGGTGTTGTCCACCTGCGCGCTCCCAATGTGGAGCTTAGATGGCGATCTAGATCGACTCTAGATGAAGGGCTTACTAGTGCGCAATTCTATGTAAAGCTCAACCTGGGTCGTGCTTATATAGCTTTTATAAGGCAGTTCGGAACAGATAAACATAGTCAGGAGATAAAAAATATATGATCCCACAATATCTCCATGACCAAAAGTCCTACTGTCTCGGCCTTATGGGTCAGGGGGATAGGCCCCCTTGACCACACAGAAGGGGGCAAGCCCCCCTCTACACTCCCCCCATTAAGGTTCTATGGGGAAACTACACGATGCCACAAGGCCTTAATTTTCACCTTAAATGGAAACTCAGTGGCCTGGAAGTTTATGCCCTACCTAACTTAACGGCTAGACTCACAAAGATCATCTACAACCATCAATGGTCACACATAGACCTCATCTAACTTGGAAGTTAGGGTTCCACAAATGCTCGGGCTCTCATAATGGGGGCCTTACAACTTAGAGCACCATGGATCATTTGTGGTCACATGAGGGTGGGGTATTGAGCATATCTAATAGATTCTTCTTTATTTGTTAAGAAGAACAAATCAAAAGTTATTTACTTATGCGTCTATGTAGATGACATCATCATTACATGGAATGATGCTAATGGCATCAAGCAGGTTAAGGCTGAACTAATGGAAGAATTTAAAATCAATGATCTTGGTTTATCAACCTACTTTCTTGGCTTAGAGCTTGTGTGCATAGATTCTAGTATACTTATTACTCAAAGAAAGTATATACATGATATCTTGGTAAAGTTCAAGATGGAGAACACTAAAATTGCAAGTACTCCTATGGAACTCAGCCATAAGTTGAGTTCTCATGAAGCAGAACTACTTGATGATGTTACTGATTATCAACAACTTGTTGGAAGTCTTAATTATGCTACTCTAACAAGAGTAGACATTGCCTATGGAGTAAGTACATAGAGTCAGTTTATTAATGCACCAAGGAAGCCTCATATGGAAGCTGCAAAAAGGGTGCTTAAGTATCTAAATGGTACAATGAATGAAGGGTTGCTCTATCCCTTCACTTCTGACATAGACATGTATTCCCCCCCTCAATTAGAATGGAGGGTTTCCAATTTACATGTTCACATATTTTCTGCCATAACCAAGAATGTTTTGAAGCATATAAAACTTCGGACTTGGCTTTCAATGGACAGACCCATGCATATTTGGAGATTCATCAATAAAATTCATGACGCACAAGTAGTTCCCAAATGAAGGTGTCTACATAGGACCATAGAAATCACTATGAACAAGCTACATTTATGAGCAGCTTGAATTGAACCATGTCTCGGGAAGGAGGAATGCTTCATTTTTCCCAAAACACAGCCTTCACAAACATTTTTACAAGGTTCCTCAAGTTTGAGCAGAGAGGACACCATTTCAAATTTATGTAGGTGAAGTTCTTTGCATCTAAGATAGCCTAAGAATCTTGAACTTTACATGATGAATCATTCATAAACTTGCATAGCCTATGAGCTGATATAGCCCATCACATAAAATGCCAAAAGCAATAGCAACATCACCATTTGAGAGATCATGAACTGTATATTTTTCATCAAAAAATTTGACAACCAACACAATATTGGCTAATTCTAAAATTGAAAATAGGTTTTTCTTTATCCATGGCACATAGAAAACATTTGATAATGTGAAAGAATTGCCAACAAAAATAGTTAGAATGATCTTAGCAACTCCCACTACATCATAAGAGGATTTTTTTAGCATATGTGAGAGTATTGCCTATATGGGTAGGCTTAAGTGAATGACAAACACTTCTCATGAGAAGATGGTTCATAGCTACAAATAATAGTAAATGCCCATTCTTCATTCTAAACAAGATTAGCAAATTTTGTTTTAAGTGTAGAGGTCTCTACAACGATTTTAAATTCTTTCTTCTTTACCTCTTTTGTAGCCAGTTTAGGATAGCTCTTTATTACATTATCATTTTCTTTACAATATTTGCAGAATTATTTCTACTTTTTTGTTTTCTTCTCATATTTGTCTTCTTCTTTGACTATGCATCATTAATAGATTTTTGCTTACTAGTAGATTAGCAGCATTTTTCTTTGCCCTTCTAAATAGCTAAGAAAGCTTGATCTACAACATGCATAATTAACTTGTTCTAAATAGATTATTCTTCTTGCAATGAAATAGAGACTAACTCCTCAAATGTTCAGGCATTTGGATTGCCTTTCATCATCAATTAAAGAGTAGGAGCAAAACTCTAATATGAATCCGGAAGACTATAAAGAAGAGTCTGCACAAGTGAAGTATATAACGAGAATTCAATAGAAGAAATCAATTGCTCCCTCAAATCTTTTATCTTTGTCAAAAAGATGTCCTTAGAATCTCCTTAATTCATATGATCACTCTCGAAATGTTTTCTAAGGTAAGAAACATGAGCCTCATTTTTTGCCTAGTATGAAGTTGTAAGTGTATCCCAAGCATCCTTTGTTTTCTTGTAGGAATGCATGTGATGGATAATGGCATGTTTGACACACAAAGCTATCAAGCGAGAACTACAGTATGACTAGGAGATTGAAGATCATCATCTTCAATGCCATCTTCATCACCTTCAATAACTCTATTTGTAGATGTAATAGGATGTTTTACAACACCCTAAACAATGTTCCACAACCATTTTACTACCAATACATGAAGCATCATGTATGCCCACAATGGGTAATTATTACCATCCAATGTATCCTCAACAGCCAACATACGAAATACATCATTCCTTTCAGCCATGGTCAGTAAGTAAATACCTTGATGCAGAAATCTATAAAAGTTGAACAGAGAGACCTTGTTGAGATCTACTAAACCTAGAGTAGACTTAGAGGCACTTGTATTGCAAACCAAAACATGTATATATGTTTGGCACAAAAGGATGAAATTGCCTTCATAGCCACTATGATAGTGTGGTCGAAAGTCGAAATGATCTCAGATCAAATCTTTGATGCCACATAGTTAAGAAATTTTGAACTCCCAATGGTGAGGAGTATGCTCACCAATCTTTGTGTGATTATGAGACTATGACCAGAGGGGTGTCAACGACACCCAAGATGAAATGGTGACTTGCTCTAATACCAATTGTTGGACTTTGAGGTATGCAAAAGAACACAAACAACACAAGGAAGAAGAAGAAGCTTGGAGCACAACACAATACAAAATGTATTACCAAGTGAATGTACAAAGATAAGTGACCCATTAGGTTTATAGACGTATATACAAGGGAGGGGACCCTCATAAAGAGGGAAAAAGTATCCCAATGGTCATAAATGTCTTGGACACATCACTAGTAAAATATATCAACAAAGAGGCCCTAGATTTTGGACTAGATTCCATAAAATATAGATAATCTTGATGAAAATTTAGAATTAATAAACTTTAGTTAGATTTTTTGGTAAAACAATAAGATCTACTATCTTAGAATCGTGCACGCAACTTATGCTAAATAAAAAAACTTAAAGAATGCAAAATTTTCAATATGGTAATCACGTATACAAAATAAACATAGTTACTTTGTTCCAAAGTATGGGAGTTTGGATCCTCCACATTCAACAAGACACAATGGGTTCTCCCAAGATCAACTCAATGTTTAAAAGACTATGCCAAATACCAATGTGTTGTGTTCAAATGCCTATGAGATGATTGTAACATCAAATGGTGCTAAAAAACTACAAATAATAGTGGTATAACCTCTCTATGTTTTGTCCTTGCATGAAACATTGGATTTTTGGCAAGATTATGATGAAATTATTGTCACATAAAAGATAACTCTGATCATAATCAAGATTAATATCTAAAACTAAAATTTAGTTTCTCATGATGAAAAAGCAACAATTGGTTATTTCTTTGACTTCCATGATACTACCTTGTCACCTATCATAAAGATGTAACATGAAGTACTTCTTTTATCTTGCTTTGAACATTCATGGTCTACATCACAGTACCCTTTGACATCCAAAATATTGTTTGAGTTGTAGTAAAGACAATGATTGAGAGTATTTTTAATGTAACTCAATATTTTCCTTGCTTCATGAAGATGCATGATTGTAGTTATTTCCATGAACTGAGATAAGCATACATCTAATCTAGTAATTGTGACATAAAGTATTAAAAAAAATTCTCTTATACATGACAATATCCTCAATGGCCTAACCTTCATCAGCACTTAGCTTTTGGCTTACCCCCATTGGTTGTTGAAGAGGTTTGCACGTACCTCTTAAGCAAGTCAAATATGTAAGGCTTCCTTTGCATAAGATACACTCCAACTTTCACTTAAACAATTTCAATTCGAAGATAATACCTTAAATCTCCAATATCTAATATCTTGAACTCTTTTCCAAGTCCTTGCTTTATTTCCCTATTGCCCTTCTCATAGTCATCTATGACAATAAGATCATCTACATACACCCAAATAAACCACTAGCTATCCATCAACATGATTTATACATAAAGAGGGATTTGCATTTGAGACACAAAACCCTTCCTTAATAATATAATCAGCTAATATCTGGTTTCAAGCCCTTGGGGATTGCATTAGACCATAGAGAGCCTTCCTTAACCTGCAAACATACTTTGTATTGTTCATTGTTCATAGAATCTCTCCACTCCTTTTGCAAAATTGCCTTCTCATATGTAGTAAGTGCTTCACATTTAATCACTTGAGACATACATGCAAAGTTTTTGGGAATGAATGAATCATATGTAAGATCTTTGGATAGGTTATCTTACTCTATTTGAAGATCTTCTTCGTGTTGAAGTAGTGCTTTTTATCTTTTCTTTGCTTTTTAAGGTTCTTTTATTGAGTCTCAATTTCTTCTTCTATTTCTTTGATTTCATTTTGGGTAAGCGTCCCTACCCACTTATTTTCATCTTCAACATCTTTCCTTTTGTATTTATTCTTGGTTTAACTTTCTTTAAAGATCCATTCTTCACATCTCTACTAGCATTTAGCTCCATTGTGGATGGATTATAACACTTGTACCCTCTTTGTTCAGTTGCATATCCAAAAAGTATATATATTTCAGCTTTAGCATCCAATTTTTATCTTACCTCATGTGGTATGTGCACATAGCAAGTACACCCAAAAATTCTCAAGTAATTGAAATTTGATTTCCTTCCATATCAAGCTTCACCAGGAGTAATCGCATGTACTCCCATTTTTGGTTTCCTTATTTTATAATGCATGTGGTCGAGAAACTACATTCCCCCATAGCATAGAGGCATGTTCATCTCGTCCAACATTGCCTTTTGTTGTCTCTCTAATATGCATGTTCTTTCTTTCAGTTCTACCATTTTGTTGTGTTTATACCTACATGTAAATCTTCTCTTAATACCATTCTCTTGTAGGAAAGATCTTGAATCATCTAAAAGTACTCAAAACCTCCATCTCACCTCAAACATAACACATACCTATTTGCCTCTTTTTTTGCTTGGATGTAACATAATATCTATTTTCCCTACATAATCTTCTCACATAGGCCCCCACTCATCGCTCTGAACCAACTCAAGTGGATATCTAGAAGCATGCATTTGCCTCTTGAAGGGAATTTTTGTTTGGTTTTCCTTCATGAGTGACTCACATAACTGATGCATTTGATATCTTTTTGAGATGGGAAGCCCTTCCACAATTCTCTTGACATGCATCTCTTTCAGTTTTTGCAAATTTACATGTCCTATTCTCTTGTACCAAAGATCATTCTCATCTATCCTCTTGCTTGCGAAGTGTCCTTGTCTTCCACATATAAGGAATCCATTGTTGTTTCCTCCATCTTTATTGCTTGGGTATCTTCATCCTCTATATCCTCTTGTCCAAGGGATACATATGAAGGTTTGAATTTTAGTTGAAATATTAAGAGATTATACCTTTTCATATCTCCAAGCTATTTGTAAACTATGTAATACAAGCATTGCCAATACTCTTTGTAAAATAATTTCCATGGTACACTAATTTCTAACATTGGCATGCATGATGGACTCAAACTTGCATATAAGAGGAATATAGTGAAAATATCAAAGTATAACAAATCTAGGACTTAGTCCTCATCACAATCTTCATTGAGGTCATCATTTTCCAGAGTGAGATGTTTCTTCAATGCATAGAACCACTCTACTTGAATTCTTCCCATATGCTTTGAGTATTATACATAGTACAGTCCAACATCTAACCAAGAACTTTAGAAACTTTGTGAAAATAGGATTCATGTATTGTGGAAATGTGTGATAGTTTCATATTCGTTTCCTTCGACTACTTTTATACTTCCGATAGAGTAAAGTATATAGCATTAGTTAAGGTATTCAATTCTTCCATGGTCTTCATGGTGCTTTCTACTTAAGTTTGGAATGTCTAGAGTTGCTTTTCCTTATCTACAGCTTGGTTCTATAGAGATTCAATCTGAGTTACTTATGTCCTAATTTGCATAGAACTGCTTACGCAAGACATTTGCACAAAACAAGTTGATTACTTCAATGACTACGTAGGAAAGATAGTTGATAGCATTGTTGCATGAGCTTATAAAATGATTATTGCAATAATGGCATATGCGAGTTGAATGATTTTATTGAGTATGATTATCTGCATGTATCCATAGGCACAAGTTTTTTATAGATATTTTAGTTTTTAATAGTAACGTGTCTTGAAATGATATCATATATTAATTGAATTAAACATTTCTCAACAAAATAATAGTGAGCATTAAACCCGAAACTGCAATGAATCTCTAGATGGTACTAATGTATTATATCAAAATGATGAGAATATACAATTGTTATTTGAAAATATGTCCAACATGTGATTTAATCCATCACTGATAAATTTAAAGTTTTATTGTTTAAATATTTTTTTTAAGTATGGTCTCTCTCTATATTCACATCTGAACCATCATTAGCAGTAATTTCCGGCCTTCATTTTCATCTCAACTTCGTGTTCATTTAGATATTCGTTCAAATTCTGCATGACATACAATTCTGGCTCTCTCTCTCTTTCTCTCTCTCTCTCTCATGTATACTCACGTCATGTATATGCTTTTACTTTGGAGGAACACATGCTTACATACATTACATCACATGAGTCGTTCACACTATACAATCACACAAAATCAACAAGAATGATATAAAACTTGTCACATGTATAAACATTCATAGTACTTATCCATATGGACTCGCCCACATCAACACATACTTACAGCGGTGGTGCATTTACTCTCTCCCTATCTCTTTCAGTTGACAGCATTTACCAAGTTGTTTGAGATGGGAGATTGCCACCTATGATAAGTTCACAACATATTCAGTTGGCATGAAGGAGCTGTGATTAACAAACAGGAATGTACTCTATTTTGAACCTCTAATCATAGAAGAAATTTAACTCTACAAGAACTTGTGATATGCATCATCAAAATATTCACCGGAAGGTTCTATTGGTTATGCATAGAGTCAAAGGAAGAGTTTATTATAGCTATATACTTATATGCACATAATCATATAGTGATAAGAAACAATATGAGAGAAAACTATAGGTATGCATATCTTCAAATGGACACTATTCAAACTTATATGCATTTCACTTTCAGGCAAAACTATATTTCTCTGATAGGTTTCGGATCATTCAACAATCTTTGTTAGAACATTTTTCCATCATGGAAATTAACAACTTAGGTTGAAGACTTGGAATTGGAACATGAAACTCAGTAGGTTTTGTTGAGCATAAAATAGAGAAACTCAACTTCAGTGTGTGATAGATTACTTGAAAGAGGAAGGTATTCTTGCAAACCTGTTTCAAAAAACATTCTCAATAAAGTATCTAAATAAAATAAAATAAAATTGTTCTCAAAATAAAATGGTGTTCCACTTCTTGATGAAATCGGCACCACCATTTTTTTTTGAGACATGAATCTCCTCCTAAGTCCAATGCTTTTCTTATAAATGGGAACGATGAAGTCCTCTTCCTCTGATTCATATTCGTCATCAGCCTCTTTGGCTGCTTCCTTTTCATGACCATCCCACTTTTTTTTTCCCAATAACCACCGACTTCTTTTTTTTTTTAAATGGAGGTTCGGCCGAGGCCTACTCCAGGCTTTGACTTTGAAACTACAATTGTACAAGGAAAAGCATAGTACCCATGGGACCCCCCTTATCCCACAAGAAGAGGTGCTTACATAGCTAGGTTAAACTCTGGTCACATCTACCGTGGGGCAAGACAAACAGTAGCACATCAACCACAAGGTACAGCTTTCCAAATTAAACATGTGCCTTACATGATGCCGGTGGGGGTTGAACCCTCGCCCCCACCTCAAGAGGTGAGAGGCCCAACCACCCAGACAAGTAGCTTGGAACTATAACGGCCAACTTCTTTCCGGTTTGCTTCCTCCCCTCTTTCAATTGCCACCTCCAGCTCCTTTGTATCAAAGAAAGCCCCTTTCCATTTCAAGTGGTTGTATGCAATCGAACAGAAAGACACGTCGTTTCCTTTCCTTTTCTTCAATCCACATTCTATTATAGATATAGTATGATTATCTTAATAAAATGCAATATATATAATATTTATGTATACACATATACGGTGAGATGAGTTCAAATGCACACACACACTAAATAAACATGCACACGTACGTACACATGAATGAATTTTCACATAAATATATACACAGGCATGCACATATACACTTATACATCTTGCTCAACTCACACACACTCATTTATAGACATCTTGCTCAACTCACACACACTCATATATAAACAAGCACACATGTATAATGGCACATGCATATACATAAGAGGATACATATACACATATTCATGCAAATGCTTGCAAACATACACACACAATACTCATACACATATATATTCGCCTGCAGTACATGCACATAAAAATGCATTCACATGCGCATGTACACACACTCACATGCGCGCGTACACACACACACATCAATCAATTATGTGCACATTCAGATCCATATCTCAATACACACATATATATCTATATATACATTTATTTATTTATTTATTTATTTATTTATTTATTTCCCATATGTATCCACATGCATGTTTATATAGGCACTCCCAAACGTACATAACATTCACACGTGTATATGGCATACATACACATACATGATCACTTGAACATATATTTAGGCACTAAAATACATTTCACATTAGAGACAAACACATACACATATACACGCTTATATACATACATACATCTCTCTCATATATATATATATATATATATATATATATATATATATATATATATATATATATATATATATATATATATATATATATATATATATATATATATATATATATGGCTACTCAAAGTATGAAGAAAATCTTCAAGCAAGCAAGGGGTTTTCTTAGCAAGAGGTTTACTAGTTTATACAAATCCTCTAAGTGATAACACACATGGGATCTCTTCAATTCAAAGTACAAATTATGATTATATAAATTTGAAAAGATTTTTTAAATGATAGGGAGCTCTTTTCCTAGAATATAGGCTTTATCACACCTAAGTGTGATTGGTGATTGATTTGAAAGTTATGAGAGGGATTCAAATATCAAAATTGAACATGAATCCTTCTGCTTGGCTCCTTGCGTACACATAAAATCCAAGTATCATCAATCGAAGAGGTTCACATGCTCCTACGGTTAGATCTTGATTTTCAACAATATTGATAGTTAGTCATCATAAATGTTTCTCTTTTAACTCTATACTCTTAATAAAGGTTGCATGCAATGGGAGAAAAAAAATCTATGAATGAGAAAAGATAGGTATATATTATGGGATTTAGAAATCATAAGGCATCGCTTTTGAAGGAAGCTTTTAAGCTTTTGATTTATAAGAGACTTCAATGGAGATGTTGTAATCATGAGGTTTTCTTCATTTTACTTCTTATTCAGACATGTTGTGAGCATGACATAAGAACATTACATAGGTTTTTTTGCATGTATTTTGGTACAAACTTACAATATTTAGGCATTAGTTCTTCTCCCCCAATTTGTTTTCACATAAGAGTAGCACATGGTTATGCACCGAATGGCTCAAGTGTCATGTTTTCTTGAGTCATAGGTTCTCACACACACGCACACACACATCTGAGCCATGTAAGCCAACTTGTTGTGATAGAGGAGAAGTAGCATCAATATGGACATATGACTCTTATGAGAGATGGAATGTCTAAGGATGATGTCACATTCATCTTCCTTCTCAATTGCTCCCGTTTTTTAACTTCCAACAAAGGATGGTGTTGGTAGGTACAAGTATGCACATATTTATGTGTGCAAAATATGTGTGTGCATGTGTATGTGTGTATTGATATGCATCTTCATATGTGTGTATGTAGATGTGTTTGTGTATGTGCAAAATATGTATGTGAATATACAAAGGGGAATCATAAAGCAACTTTGTATATATTTTTTGGTGTATATGCATGATGGTATTTATACGTATATCTAAAGGTGTTTGTGTGTGTGTTTATATATATATATATATATATATATATATATATATATATATATATATATATATATATATATATATATATATATATATATATATATATATATATATATATATATGTGTGTGTGTGTGTGTGTGTGTGTGTGTGTAAGTGTTTGTTTGGAGTGGTATATTTCTAGGTGTTTATGTATGTATGTATGTATATGCTGGTATGAATGTTATAGATGTTTGTATATGTGTGCATATGAGTGTTAGCAAAAAACAAAAACTCCAATGTATCCCACATTTCATGTGATTTTTTACATCATCTAACATATGATAAGAGAAAATTAGAAATAGACTTAAGTTTATAAGACCTTGCCAAAGCATCATTAGAACATCGTAGCTAAGTCTTCTTCCTCCTCATGTATTGGTTGTCCTTTGGCTCTTATAATTGATGTCCTTTCATCATTTGTCACATATCCATAGGGTTTTCTACCTTGAAGATAGCCTCCCTCCTCATAGACCATAAAGGGTAGTTACTTTTTTCAAGTTTTCCAATATTTGAGAGAAAGCCATCACCCATTTTGTCAAATAATTGGTTAAAGCTCTAATACCCATGTAGAAAAGTGATGGTAGATGAGAATGGATACGTCCTACCCATAAAACAAGCTTGGGACATCCAATATAACTCTTGGAAGGTGCATTGGACTAGTATAACTTGCACATGAATTACTAAAATTAGTGTGGATTTTTTTTGGAGATGCTTCAGAGTTTTAAGCCGAAACAAAAAACTTTGACTAATGAAAAAAGTGAAGAAAAACTTTTATTGTTTTATGTGCATAGACATTGAAATGTTGATTTCTTTAAAAATGATTAAAATTAGCTCGCCACTTTGGATGTGTTCAATCTAGAAGGAAATGGAATGTTCTTGCATAAGAAATTGATTTAAAAATGTTTATATATGTTGATAGTGATGTGTGTGAGCACATTTAGGACCGCCAGGGCACTTTCTCCCTCTTTAAGAGGTTTTTCCCCAGCTTGTATATATGTCTATAACCCTTATGATTCACTTATCTTTGTACATTCTCTTGGTAATATATCAATATTATGTTGTGCTCCAAGTTCTTCTTCTTCCTTATGCTATTCATGTGCCTTCGCAAACCTGAGAGTCCAATAGTTGGCATCAAAGCATGTCTTTGCTTAATCTAGGGCATCTTCAACACCCCTTTGGTCACACTCTAGGTTGTATTTATTCGATTGAATAATTAACAAATATCGAATATGTTAGTTTTATTCGGGGTTGTCCGAATAAACACCTCAAAAAAACGTACAAGGATACACTTTTTATTGAAAAGCTTTCGATCAAAAATTCTTTTGAAGAAAAAGTTTCGATCTAAAAATTTTTGATCAAAAGTTCTTTCGATCGAAACTTTATTATCAAAAACTCATTTCACGCATGTTTGAGAGTCTAGAGAGATCTAATCCTACCATAGAGACTTTTCTTCAGAGGTAAAATTAGTGTTTTTGTTTTATAGATTTGAAAGTACGTGTATGCATGTGTATATGTATGTGCATGTCATACAACACATATGCATACACACACAAACATGCACACATATATACACACACAAACATGTACACATGTACACACAAAATCATACACACACACATATAGATACTTGCACATATACACACACACATATAGACACACACACACATACACTCCGTCCATCCCGCCCTGTCAAGGCGGAAGTTGCGGGTTCGAGACCTGTCAATCCCGATCTAAGAAATCCTGAAAAAAAGAAGACGTATTCTCTTAATTCCTGTGCAATTGGACCACATGCATAAATACACACATATGCATACATACATAGATACATGTTTACACACACATGCACATACATACATACATACATATGTATATACACACATGCACATACCTACATATGCATATACACACATGCACATGCATACATATGCATACACACACATGTGCATACATACTTACATGCATTCATACACACACATGCATATGTATACATTCATACACACATGCATATGTATATATACATAGATACAAGCACATACACACAATAAATCGACTTGAGCCTTAAAAAAAGTGAAGTTAATGATTCAAGTTAACAATTGATAATGATCCCTTTTTAATGGGAAACTTCTACCTTCATACTCAACTCAAAATAAATCAACCTTAAAAATAACCTATAAAAATATAAAAAAGTAAAAATGTAGTATTATGTGCTTGAAAAAATATTAAACTATATCAAGAAAAGTAAAATCTTTTATCACCTATTTACATCTCTTTTGTCGTAAGTATAAAAAGTTCAAGAACATAAGTTGATTTCTATCAAAACTTGGCCATAACAAGTCCCTCCTGATGCTATTATCTCAATAAGCCTATTTCTTTCCTCCCAACAAGTCCGTCTTGATGTGATTGTCTTGATGTCAATATCTCAGCTAACAAAAGGTTCATGTTGTATCAATACAATACAAGTTCCTAAAGAAGATCTATGGATATGTGAAGTTGTATTGTATTAATACAACAGGAACCTTCTGTTAGCTGATATACATTGTCCAAGATGCCATTGATCTTCACTTATTGATACCTTCTCAACCCTTGAATTATCAAAAAAAATATAAAACCTTTTTCAACAATTTCAATAGTTTTTAATTCACAATCATACACACACATGCACATACAAAATCATATTTGATTTTCACTTGCACTCATATAACATACATGCACATACACATACACACTTGCATACACGTACTTTCATGTGCACATACACACATGCATACACGTACTTTCGTGCACACATACAAATATATATATACATATAGATACTTGCACATATACATACACACACAACCACACATACACATACCCTCACATGCATACATACACACACATATGCATACATACTCACATGCATATGTACATGCATACATACACACATGCATATGCACATTCATTATTATATGCTTGAAAAAATACTAAGCTATATCATAAAAAGTAAAATCTTATCTGTTTGCATCTTTTTTATCATAAGTATCCAAGGAGAATAAGTTGATGTGGCACTGAATAATTCGGTTGAATAATGGAGGGTTGCCATAAAATTTCGTAATTATTCACGAATAAATGAATTGTCGAATAATGAATAATGCAACCCTAGGTCACAGTCTCAAAATTGCACAAAAATTGGTGAGCATACGCAAGTCAATTAGGAGTTCAAAACTGCTTCATTTTGTGGCATCAAAATTTTTATTTGAGCTTGTATTGGCCTCCGAACACACTATCACAATGATTATGCAGGAAATTCCTTCCTTTTGTGCCAATTGTATATACAATCTTTGGTTCGCCAGTACAAGCATCTCAAAGTCTACTACAAGTTTAGTAGAGGTTGATAGAGTGTTTCTGTTCAACTTTTTTAGATACTGTCAATTTTTCCAATTAGGGTATATTTAGTCACTTGCCATGGTTGAAAGAAATTATGTATTTTGTATGTTGGTTATTGAGGACAAGTTGGATGGTACTAATTACCCGTTATGGGCATATATGATGTGTCATGTATTGGTAGCAAAAGGGTTGTGGAATATTGTGTAGGGTACTAAAAAATATCCTACTACACCTATGAATACAAGTATTGAAGGTGATGCAGATGGTGTTGAAGACGATGATCTTTAGATTCATGTTTGTGTTGTGCTTCCTACTATAGCTATCACAAAGCAACTTTGTTGGGATGGCAAAGATGCGCACGCACATGCATTGATAGATTTTTTTGTCAAATGTGTTGTTATGCCTCACATCCACTCTTGTAAGACATCAAAGGATGCTTGGAATACACTAACAACCTTATACAAGGCCGGAAATGAGGCTCATGTTGCTTACCTCCAAAAACAGTCGGAGAGTGAGCATATGAATGAAGAAGATTCTATGGGTAGTTTTTTGACAAAGATCAAAGATTTGAAGGAGAAGTTGATTTCTATTGATGAAGTCTTTCCAGATAGTTCACTTGTGCATACTGTTCTTCAAATGAAAGGCAATTAGACTTGTCCTTCTACTATCCCATTGATGATGAAAGGCAATCCAAATGCCTTAACATTTGAGGAGGTAAACTATGTTTTCTTGTAAGATGATCATTCCAGGCAGAACAAGTCAATCATGTGTGTTGCAGATCAAGCTTCCTTAGCTAATTAGAAGGGCAAAGGAAAATGAAGCTAATCTACTAGTAAGCAAAAATCTACCAATGTTTGACAGTCTAAGAAGGAAGACAAAGATGAGAAGAAAACAAAAAAGCATAACAATTTTGCAAATATGGTAAGGGAAATGATGACCTCATAAAGATTTGTCCAAAATTGGCTGCAAAAGAGGCAAAGAAGAAAGAGGTTGGAATGGTTGTTGTAGAGACCTCTACGCCTAAAAACAAGGTCTACTAATCTTGTGTAGAATGAAGAATGGGTGTTTACCATTATTTGAAATTATGATCCATCTTCTCATGAGTAGTGTATGTCTCTAATCGACTCAAATGTTTGGTACTTTGATAGAGGGGCAACCAAACATATTACCTCATAGTGCAGTTTCTTGAGTTCACTTGAGTCTACCCCTATGGTAAATACTATTACATGCGCTAACAATTCCTCTTTCTTGTAATGGGAGTTGGTAGGATCATTTTAGCTACTAGTGATGGAAGTTCTTTCACATTTTTAGATGCTTTGTATGTTACAAGGATCAAGAAATATATATTGTGAGTTTGAGTATTAGCTATGGTATGATCACTATGATATCTCCACCGTATGAGAGTAGAACATGATCTTGTCAAGTATCTGGCATGTGAGTTGGCATTGTCATTTACCTTTCAGGTTTATGCCATCATGAGTTTGATCACAGCATTGTCAATGGATGTATAGTAGCATTGTGGTCTATATCTTGTTTATGCCACTTGGACATGGTTTAGCTTGTTGGTTTCACACATTTTATGAGAGTTGATTTTGGATCTTGGTGAGTACTTGGATTCTTGTTTTTGTGCAGGTACATGATCTAGTTGGAGCCTCAGCTATGTTGGCTTTGCATTCAGCCATATTATCATTTATCATTATATATGATTGCCACTATGGTTTGGCATTAGTGGATGGTATATTCCCACATGGTTATTTTGGTTCAGAGTCCATTTTATAGAGGAGTTGCTACTAAAATATCATCGACTTTTATGCTAGAAGATTACTCTAGTAGATCCATTATGCTTGTGTTATAGCTTTGAATCGTTGCTTACTCCATTTACTTGGACTTGGTCATAGGTTATTTGTAATAGGTTGGACCATCTTGCAAGATTCATTCTTGAGTGGGAAGTGTATTATCATTGTATTGGCATGCATTGCCATCAATTTATGGCATGTGTATTTCCCATTATCTTTGATTGGATTAGTGATAGGTGGTGACAAGTTACTCATTGTTCTTTTGCTATTGGTTATCTTGTTTGATTGCTTAGTTTACAAGGGATACTCTGTCAAATTTTTTCCAAGAGATTCTTTCACATCTATTTGGTCAGTTTGAAGACTTGGTGAGCAGGCTTATGCTCATGGTTTTATGTGCATGCTAGATGCATAGTTATATGACAGATGGTTCACATGGTTCCTTGTCCAACAAGACAATTGTGATGTGAGTTATGCATATGGATATGCAAGTGTGATCCTATTGGTGATAGAGTATTGTTTCTAGTCTCTTGAATTTCCAACATGGTGCCTTCTCCATTTGATGGCACTGACTTTTTGAGATGGAAAGATCATATGTGGCATACATTGGTTCGTGCAGGGTTACACATGTATGTGCATAGAGATACACAGAGGCCCTAACCACATACGAATGGATATTAATGCATTAGCTAGCTCCACTATCTATTACAACTTATGGATTCTATATATGGGTGTGTCATGTATGAGGAGACAAGTAGTGCATTATGGCAAAGACTACATGATATGTATGTGAGTTCATTGACTCATGTGAGACATTGATCACATCAACAACTTTGATATTGGCAATATGGCCATGAGGGCCATACTCAATGATATTGCTTCATGCAGATGTGATGAGGATATCTGAGATATGCATGTGATGTAGGTCAGGTAGTGGTTTTAGGAGAGTCTATAACAGTTGATGATTCGCCTCACGATTCCTCTTATTCATTAGATAGCACACATATGGCTTGGTTTCTTGTTGCATTAGACACTTTTCATGTTACTCCACATCATGAATGGTTTTGTCCATTATCAAGTGAGAGTTGTGGACATGTGCAAATGCCTGATGGTATGACATATGACATTGAGGGTGCACGAGATGTATGCCTTATGCTACCTTGTGGAGCATCACTTATACTCAGACATGTATGTTATGTGCCTTCATTCTCAATGAGCTTCATTTTAGTTAGCCAATTATAGGAGAGCAGATGTTATTCATTCCTCGGTGAGCATCATTTTTAGTTGTAATTGGGATAGCTTATGCTTTTGAGGGGTGCTCGGATTGGGCATAGGTATCCACTACAGGTACTCCATGTGAGAGACAATCTCGTCTTAGTGGGAATTTCAGCCTTATGTGTGATGTGAGACTTGTCATGTCTCATTTTTTCTACCTATAAATAAATCTATTGACATTCATGATGCACATGTATGGCAGGGTTCATATGCTTGGATGGATGCACATGTAGAGCATGTTTTGGATGCTTATGTAGAGCATGTTTTGGATGCTTATGTAGAGCATGTTTTGGATGCTTATGTAGAGCATGATTTTGGTGATCATATAGATGCTCACATGGAGCACACTTTGGATGATCATATGGATGCTTTAGAGCATGATGTGGATGCTCATGTAGAGCATTGTGATGATACTCACTTAGAGTTAGATCTTCAAATGGATCTTGCTATTGATGTTGTGTAGTTAGGTCATGTGGAGCATGATGATACAATTGGTGTGTGTATGATACACAATGTGTGATAGACATATTAGCTCTCAAGGTGCATAACTAGATACATCGCTTGTTGATAGAATGATTGATTTAGATGTTGAGGAGTCAGTAATTATGCAATCATTCTTGGATTCACTCATGTCAGATGTTGACACTAATATGTAAGGACATGTTGTTCTTGATGATGGTGCATTGGATGCCTTGGATACAAGCATGGTTGATATGGTTAGGTTTGCCATGATAGCACAGGTTTCATCAGCATTCGGCCATCTAATGTACACGTTATTATGCTCGAGACTAGACATTGTAGTTGTTATTGAAGCATTTGCACTTGGAGTTGTTATGATTGGATGATTGACATAGGCATAGAGCGAGTGGGAGCTTTTCAAGAACCTCATCAGTTCTTTCATCACTCATATGTGAGCTCAACTCTAATCTATATGAGTCTAGAGCAGTTTGAGGTCCATGGATACACCATGTTTGAGGTACCTGGTATAGGCTGATCGGGATGGGTTGAGATCCGAAATCTTCTTGTACATTATTGTATAGCCCTATAACATTCTTTGTATGTGTTACCACTTATGGTCACATTGACCCTTAAGTGGGAGATTTTTGGGATGTAAGGATCATGTGACCTTACCCCTATGTTCATATACATAAATCATTTACAGAGCATTGCCTTAGAGAGATCTTTATGTGGGTTTTGAGGCTCCCATGCATGTGTGCACATCTCTCCTCTCTCTTTCCCTAAATCTCCTCTAAAATCCTCTTGTTTAGCCTGCCAAAGCCCGTCAGTTCAATCACATATTCTGAAGCTAAAAGACTTACGTGATCAATTACTCAATGTTGGAGTCAGTATTTCAAATGAGGAGATTGTACGCACACTTTTAAATTCACTTCCATCTTCATTTTGTTCTTTTGTTACTTCTTTATCTCTCTCTACAAGAGATAGAGAAATTTCATTAGAAGAGTTGCAATTCATGTTACTTCAAGATGAAGATCAACAGAAGAGATTGGAAGAGAATAATGAAGCCATGTTATCATCATCAGAGGGTAAGAAGAAGAAGGAGACAACAAAAAAGGAGAAGAAGAGTCAGTAAAGTAAGAAGGAAAGTAAGTCTTCCACTTCATCTTCTACCACATCTATTGCTAGTACTTCATCCACACCAAAGAGAAGTCTGCTTCCACTAAATTTACTTAAAAGAAAGGAATTTGTCACTACTGCAAGAAACCATATCATTTTGTAGAACAATGCAAAGAAATGATTTATAATGAGAATAAAAAATTGTCAAGTAATAATGTTGAAGATTATTCAAAACCTAAGTCTTCAAATGAAGAATCTTATGCATGTGTCCATATTGAAGAATTATCTTTTGATCAAGCAACATTAAATGAAATCTCTAAAAATCCTTGGATTTTTTATTCAAGAACTACTAAGAATATGAAAAGTTGCAAGAAGGTATTTTCTTCACTTTCTAACTCTTCAGGTAGAAGAGTGACCATTGCAGATGTTCATGATTTAGATGTTGTAGGTGTTGGAAAAATATGTGAGAAGAGATGGTGATACAATCCAAAGATGAGGTTGGTGCTGTAAAAACCTGCATTACAGCTGCCTAGATTTACGTTAGGAATGCTTAGTAGACACTTTGAACTTGCTAATGAAGAATTAAAACCTCCTTAGTGCTTTGGAAGATCATTCTTTAATTGATTCATCAAAACAAATAACTACATAAAACAGATGATCAAGAACTTGCCATTTTTAGATGGAAAGCACTCTGGAATTTTACTCACAGCTCATAGACTGCTCAAAATTGACCAAAGAACCTTTGCACACATTCAATTGAATATATGATGAATCTAAAGCAACAAATTTGATGAATTTTAATAGACTATCCTGAGAGAAATCAATTTAGGAACATTAGGGTGCCATCTTGACTTTTCAGGAATAGTCAGCCTGCATACATAGGTCACTTCAAATTGATGTAGGTCTTAGATTAAAGATCCAAATATGATAAAAATTGAGGTCAAACGAATAGAAGTATCACTATAGCTATACCAATTTAAATCACTTCAAAAGACTAAGTACACAGAGAGAAATCAATGATCAAAGTCGACTAAAAACACAATGTAAACATGAGATAGCAGTTGAAGTAGACTCCAAAGATGATCTAAAAATCAATCTGTATTGCACATATAGTACATGAAATGATTCGGCATGAAGCATGGGAAGGAGGATCACAATGTGTGCTTCAATGATGATCCAAATCTGGACTATAATTTCCTCTTATTGTAGCAAAAAAGTCTGCTCTACTCCCCGACTTTCTTCATGAGGTTTTATAGAGACTTTGGAATTCAAAATTGGTCTGATTCCACCTAAAAGTTCCTCCATCATAGGGGAATCTCATCTAACTGACTTCTCCTACTTTAATTCCATGATTTTCACCTAACAAGGTTAAGGGATTCCCTTCTCCCTTTTACATTTGGAGATTTTACTTTTCTACTTTTACAAGGGATAGTCTTTATGACTTATCTCATTGTGAGTACATAGAAAGTCATTACATAAATGATTTTGATCAAGCATTAGGCTTGGCAAAATGCACCAACAGCTCCCTCAAGCCGAGCATGCTTGAGTCTTCATTACTCTTGGATTTCCAACAATCTAATCATGCCTTTGAATCTGCTTAGCTTGATACCATCCAATGGTTTTGTGAACATATCTGCACATTGAAGATTAGAAGTACATAAGACAATTGAATGTCCTTTCTCAATAATTTATCTCTTACATAATGGTAGTGAACTTTGATATGCTTAGTTCTAGCATGGAAAACAGGATTAGCTACTAAGTGAAGTGAACTAGTATTATTACCAAAGATGTGAGGAGTTGAGGTATGTAATCCCAACTTTGAGTATAAACATTTCAACCACATTGCTTCTTGTGTTGCATTTTCTAATCCTCTGTATTCAGCTTCAATATATGATAAAGCAACAATTGGTTGCTTCTTTGGACACCATGAGATTAACTTTGAACCTCCAAAAGACAAATAACCTGATGTACTCTTCCTATCATCCTTAGATCTAGACCAATCTGAATCTGAGTAGAGTTTGAGATCAATTTTTGAGGTATAAGGATAAAATAGTCCTTCATTAATTGTGCCCTTCATATATTTGATCACTCTCTGGGCTGCTTCCATATGTCTTGGCTTATGCATGAATTGATTGAGTATGCTAACACTATAGCATATGTCCACCCTTGTGAGAGTTGCATAGTTCAAGCTGCCTATCAAGCTTTGATAGCTTGTGATGTCCTCAATGAATTCTCCTTCATAAGCACTTAGTTTATGATTCATCTCCATGGGTGTACGTACACACTTAGTGTTTTCCATTTTGAATTTAGGAGCCATATCAAGTACATACTTCCTCTGACTAATGTAGATACCAGAATCTGTACATTCCCTATAATTATTATATCATCTACATATACACATAGATATATAACCTTTGATCCATTTCTTTTTATGAACAACGATGTATCTACTTTGTTAGCCTTGAAATCTTGATCCTGTAAATAGGTTACCAACCTGTGATTCCAAGCCCTTCGAGCTTGTTTCAATCCATACAGATATTCTTTTAGTTTGCACACATAATTGGGATGGTGTGCATCTTCATAACCAGGTGGTTGTGCCATATAGACTTCTTCTAAAATCCATCCATTTAGAAATGCATTTTTTATATCTAATTGATATAGCTTCCAATTCCTAGATGCAGCAATGCTAACAAGCACTCTAATTATAGGTATTTTAGCTACATGTGAGAAGGTTTCTTCATAGTCTATCCCATTCGTTTGAGCAAACACTTTAGCTACTAACCTTGCCTTATGCCTATTGATACTACCATCTAGATTCTTCTTAACTTTATAAATCCATCTTGATCCAATTACCTTGATTGATGGTTTGCTTGGAACGAGTTCCCATGTATCATTGTCCATGACAGCTTCCATTTCTTCATTCATTGCTTCTCTCCATTCCTTCTTGCTTAGAGCTTCTTTATAGGATAAAGGTTCTTCATGGTTGAGATCCTTGGCTATGTAGATTGAGTTTTTTTTTAACTAAGGATGTATCAAATCCATATTCTGGCTTCTTCTTTTCTCTCATTGAACTTCTGATTGGTTGTAGAGACTCGCTTTCTAGTACTTAATGTAATCCTTCCATCTTAGCTTTCCCTTTGTTCTTCCATAGCTTCAATTTCTCCAACTTTTTCATGTCATCTTCAGAATCACTATCTTCAAGTTGCTCTGGCTCCTTTGTTGGGAGAGATGGAAAGTCCTCTTCCAAGTCATATGGTAGCTTCACCTTCCTGTCATCATCAAACCAAGATTTATTTTCATCAAAGACTACATCCCTACTAACTAGGAAACCTTTGTTATTGGGATTGTACAATATGTAACCCTTTTGATTTTGATCATATCCAATAAGCACACACTTCTTTGCTTTGGGATCCAATTTTGAGAAGGAATATGAGCATAGGCTAAACATCCAAAGATTCTGTAATGTTCTAGGCTTGGTCTTCTTCCATGCCCTACTTCATATGGAGTCATCCCGTCTAAGGATTTTGATGGGATTCTATTTACAAGGTATGTAGCTATTGATACAGCCTCTACCCAAAGGTAATTAGGTAGGTTCTTCTCATTTATCATAGATCTAGCTACTTCAACTATGGTTCTGTTTCTCCTTTCTGCTACTCCATTGAGTTCAAAAGTATATCTGGTTGTTACCTCTCTTTTGATGCCTCTTTCTTGAAGGAAAGCATCAAATGCATTTGAGAAGTATTCTCCACCACCATGTGATCTGAGTCTCTTCAGACATTTACGTATTTGATTCTCTACAAGTGTAATATATCTTTTGAAACAATTGAAAACTACATCTTTATGTTTCATGAAGTATAAGATAGTCCACCTACTACAATCATCAATAAAAGATACATAATATTTTGAACCTGAAATGGAGGATTCTTTGCTTGGATCCCACACATCTATGTGTACAAGTTCCAATAGCTCTTGATGTATGTAGCCTTTCCTATTGAAGGGTTTTCTATGTGCCTTGCCAAATTGATAAGCTCCACACTTGTAGATCATATGTTTCTTTGTGATGTTGAGCAATCCAAGTACACTTTGATCCCTGCATATTTGTTTTAAAGTTCATTCTCCAATATGAGCAAGCCTTTTATGTCATACCTCTAATTCAGAGAGATTTTGAGGTCCATAGCTAAGCAAAGCTATGTTCTTGGTATCTTCCACTTCAAATGTGAAGAGTCTCCCTGTCTTTTCTCCTTTAGCTATCCTTCTAAATCCTTGCTTTGGGTCTTCCACATAGGCTCCATGTCTTGTCACTCTGACATGCAATCCTTTCTCCACAATTTGTCCAACACTTATCAAATGCTTAGTTATTGTAGGTACATGGAATACCTTACTCAGAAGATTCATGTTCCCATCTGATGTCTTGACATTACCTATCTTTTCCACTGAGTGCCTTGTATCATCTTGTTTCTACACTTCATGTTTATTCTTGGGATCTTCCAAGTGAGAGAGTAATGCTACATTTCCTGATACATGATTGGAGCATCGTGAATCAATATAAAAGACATGATCATCATCCTTACCCTGATTCAGTGATAGGTTCATAAGAAGAAAAGGGTCTTCTTGAATTTTATCCTCAATGTAATTGTTGTAATCCTTCCTTCCTCTATATCCATTTTGATAGTTGTTGTTGTTGTTGTGATAGTTGTTGTATTCTCCATTGTATCTGCCTCTATTTGATCCATAGCCACCTCTGTTGAATCTGCTTCCTCTTGAATTTCTTGGGTTCTTGTAACATTCTTTAGTAGTGTGATTATAGTAATCACATATGTTGCAAGGTTGAGATGCTTGGGGTCTCCCCCTACCTTGCTTTCTTCCTCTGCCTCTACCTCTAGCTTTTCCTCTTCCTGTGAAGTTAGCTTGGAAAGAACTTCCTTCATCTTCATTCTTCTTTGACTTTGACTTAACCTTAGCTTTAGCTTTATGAGAGTATAGGGCATAAGATTGATTACCTCTTGAGGATTCACCATTTTTGTTTAACTTTGCTTCATGTGTGAAGAGTTGGCCCATTAGAGTATTAAGTTCTGGCATCTCCATGTCCATGTATAGATCCATGGCAGTTGTGAATGATTCCCATTTGTCATCTACTTTAATGCCATTAATGATTTGCCTTATGATTTTCTCTTCTCAATCACCTCTCCAATGCTTCCTAATTGATAAAAAATGTTCATCTTTTTTACATAATCAGTCACCCTTTTCTTGGGGCTTTTCTTCAATGTAGTAAACTCCATCCATAATTGATTCTTCCTTGCTCTAGTATTTGAAGAGAAGAAAATAGCAAGTGCATTCTAGGTCTCCTTTGAGGTCTTGAATTTTTTCACATGAGGTAAAAGAAAATCAAAGATTGATTTTAGAATATATGACCTTGCTAATGCATCCTTTGAACACCAAGTTGTAAGTCTCTCTTGCTCTTCAAGTGATGGTTCCCCTTTGCTCCTCATTGTTAGCATGACCTCATCTTCACATATGTATCCAAAGAGATTTCTCCCTTGAAGGTAGGCTTCCATCCTCAGAGACCAGGCTAGGTAGTTGTTCCTAACCAATTTATCAATGGTAGAAGGAAAACCATCTCCCACATTGATTTAGCAATGCTCTGGTACCACTGTGAGAAGAGATGGTGATACAATCCGAAGATGAGGTTGGTGCTACAAAAACCTACTCTACACCTGCCTAGATTTATTTCATAAATTCTTAGTAGAAACTTTGAACTTGGTAATGAAGCAATAAAACCTCCTTAGTGCTTTGGAAGATCATTCTTCAAATGATTCATCAGAACAGATAACTAGACATAAAACAGATGACCAAGAACTTGCTATTTTGAGATGGAAATCACTCTAGAATTTTACTCAAAGCTCACAGCGTGCTGAGAATTGACTAGAGAAACTTTGCACACATTCAAGTGAATATATTATGAATCTAAAGCAACAAATTTGATGAATTTTAATGGAATATACAGAGAGAAATCAATTCCAGAACATTGGGATGCCATTCCAACTTTTCAGGAATAGTTAGCCTACATACATAGATCACTTCAAATTGATGTAGATCTTAGAATAAAGAACCAGATGTGATGAAAGTTGAGATGAATTAAATAGACGTATCAACTTTACCTATAACAATTTAAATTGAGTAAATACAAAGAGAGAAATCAATGATCAATGTTGACCAAAAACACAATGTAAACCTGAGACAGCAGTTGAAGTAGACTCCAAAGATGATCTAAGAAATCAATCTGTATTGCACATATAGTACATGAGTTGATTGGGCATGAAGCATGGGAAGGAAGACCACAATTTGTGCTTCAATTATAATCCAAATATTGACTATAATTTCCTCTAATTGTAGCACAAAAGTCCGCTCTACTCTCCAACTTTCTTCATGAGGTTTTATAGAGATTTTTTAATTCAAACTTGGTGGGATTCCAAAGTCTTTTCATGCTTTGAAAGATATTTAGCTCTTTTGGAGAATCAAACAGGTAAAAATAGTAAAAAGTCTAAGGTCATATGGAGGGGCAGAGTACTTCTCCCATGAATTTGACTCCTTTCTTCAAGAAAGGGGAATCAAAAGAGAGACAACTACAAGGTACACTTTTGAGCAAAATGGGGTGGTAGAGAGAAGGAATAGGACAATTGCTGAAGCTGCAAGGTCTATGCTAAATTAAAAACATTTGCCTAATTATTTATGGGTTGAGGTTGTATCCACAGGAACTTATTTGATTAATGGGTTACCTTCAAAATCACTTGATGGCATGACACCATATGAGGCTTGGAACGGAAGAAGACCAATCTTGGATCATTGTAATATTTTTGGATGTATTTCTTATGCTCATGTTCCTTCACATGTTCGAGGAAAGATGGATCCAAAAGCTGAAAGATGTGTGTTCATTGGATATGACAACAACCAAAAAGGTTATAGGCTATACAACCCAACAACCAAAGGATTATTGGTGAGTAGAGATGTAGTATTTGATGAGAATACTTCTTGGTATGAAGACTCATGTAGTAAGATCAAATTACCTTATGATCTTCAAGAAGATTTTCCAAATCTTGTCAAGGATAACCCTTCTAAAATTGAAGAATAGGATACCTCAAAAGATCACGAAGCAACTCAGATTGGAAAACTCAAAATGTGGAAGTCTAAAGGTAAAGCTAAAATGGAGGAACTTGGACAAGAGGCAAAATCATCACATCATGGCCTAAGAAGGTCCATGAGGGAGAAAAGAAAAATTGAGAGGTATGGGTTTGATACTTCTCTAGTTACTAAATATTCAATCTATCTAGTGCAGGACATAAATCAAGAGGAACCCTCAACATTTGAGGAAGCAAAAAAGAAATCAGAGTGCAGACATGCAATGGAAGAGGAATTTAAGCTCTTGAGGAAAATACAACTTGGGAATTAGTTCCCAAGTCTTCATCAATGAAAGTGATAGGCTCAAGATGGATCTACAAATTGAAGAAGAACTCAGATGGCTCCATTAATAGGTATAAGGCAAGGCTTGTGGAAAAAGGCTTTGCACAAACTCAAGGAATTGATTATGAGGAGACCTTCTCTCCTATGGCAAAGATGCCTACAATTAGAGACCTACTTAGTATTGCTTCTTCCAAGAATTGGAAGATACTTCAATTTGATGTAAAAAATGCATTTCTTACTGGATGGATAATAGAAGAGGTGTATATGGCACAAGCACCTACTTTTGAGAATCAAATAATTCCTGATTATGTGTGTAAACTTAATAAAGCTCTATAAGGACTCAAGCAAGCCCCAAGGTCTTGGAATCAGAGGCTTGTTTCATTCTTGTAGGATAAAGGATTTCAACCTAGCAAGGCAGACCCATCATTCTTCGTCAAAAAGAATAATTCTGAAGTCATCTTTTTGTGTGTGTATGTGGATGATATTATACTTACAGGAAATGATGCAAATGGGATAAAGACAATCAAGGATCAGATGCAAGAAGAGTTCAAGATAAGTGACTTGGGTTCACTTACATACTTCCTAGTATTGGAAGTAGTATACAGAGATCATGGTCTATTCCTTAATCAAAGGAAATACATTAAAGACTTATTGACAACGTTCAAGATGCAAGATTGCGGGATTGCAAGTACTCCAATGGAGAACAATCATAAATTGAGCTCACATGAAGGTAAACTCATAGAAGATATCATAAGTTATCAAAGTCTTATGGGTAGTTTGAACTATACCACATTGACAAGAGTAGATATATGTTATAGTGTGAGTGTGCTAAGTCAATTTATGCACACACCCAAGAAACCTCACATGGATGCTACCAAGAGGATACTCAGATATCTCAAAGGGACCATGAATGAAGGGTTATACTACCCTTATGTATCTGGTTTGAGTGTAAAGTTGTTCTCTAATGTAGATTGGCTGGTTCCAAGGAAGACATGAGAAGCACCTCAGGATACCTTACCTTTGCAGGGTCAAAACTTGTCTCACGGTCATCTAAGAAGCGACCCACAGTTGCTCTCTCTTCCACTGAAGCTGAATATAGAGGTCTTACTACAGCTACTCAAGAAGCAATGTGGATGAAGACACTATTTACTGATCTTGGATTGGAAATTGGGACTCAAAATATTTTTGGTGACAACATGAGTTCCATTCACTTGGCTACCAATCCAATTTTCCATGCAAGGACTAAACATATTGAAGTACACTATCATTATGTCAGGGAGAAATTGCTTAGCAAGGATATTCAACTATCCTATGTTTCAACTCATTTACAATGTGCAGATATAGTCACAAAGGCATTGGATGGACCAAAGATGAACAGGTTCAAATTGATGATTGGTTTGTAGGAAATCAAAGACCAAGCATGATAGGCTTGAGGGGGAGCTTTTGGTGCAATTATATTCAAAACCACATGCTTGATCAATTCACTTATGCTCAACTTATTAACATAACCCATGAAAGGTCTCAAATGGTCAACCTCTTGTAAAAGTACTTCTCATTTACCCTTCTAAAAGTGGATTACACCCACGAGGAGTTAGGAAGCTCTAAATCACGTATCACTTGGTTGTTGAGAAATGCAAGAATCTATTCTATATGTTAGCATTCACCTTTTAGGAAGAAGTTTGAATTTGAATTCAAACTTTCACTCCAAGTTCAACTATAAGAAGAAGATCAACAAGACCCACATGTATCTCGAGGTAGAGAGATCATTCTGTAGTACATCCATTGTGAAGTAAGAGCTCACCTCATAGCTCTTTCAACTCTCACACGTTGAGCAATGTTTGATTGCCAATGACATTGTAGTTGTAAATGTTTAATACATATATGATCATTATATTGTCATTTTACTTCTCTTTTATAACTCCATGTGAATATTGATCTTCTCTGAGCGTTTTCTCCAGGTGTAGTTGATCATTTGCCATGATTTAAAGCATGATAGAATCGGCGTACTATCTATTATAATCCTACAAAGTTTCATTAGCATTCCTTCTCGGGATCATCAGATATTAGCATATCTTTACTCATTGGTCTGATGATTGTAGTAGCCCGTGAATGTGGGGATGGAGATATGATTTGCTAAATACGTTTCTCTATATGTAGTCCATAATTTTCTATGAAATCACTCATGAGTGTTAGGTTACTAAGTTAATTAGAGTTCCCCAAAAGGAATTAAGCTAATTGTTGTTGTGCTTAGAGAATTGTTCCAAACATTAACAGGTGTAAGAACAAAAATAGCAAGTTTTTTGTTCTTCGATCAACTCCAACATATCTCTTTTGATTCATCCTTTTGAGATTGATCTTCCAAGGTACATAGGGTGTCTAATACATCCTTTGGCAAGCTAAAAGGGCCCACTACATATCTTTGGAGTTCATTTGGTTGGTGTAGTGCAAAGATTTTGCAGCACCACTTCATCTTCATCAAGTGCAAATCCATCCTCACAACTAGCCCAGTCGGACTCAAAAATAGCATGTAAATCTAGCACTAGTGATCTCCCTTGGGATAAAACAATCCAAGTATTTAGGCACCACTCAAGTAGTGAAAGATGCACTTAACTGCCTATTAATGCTTCACACTTGTGCAATGCATAAACCTGCATCTCTAAGAGACAGAAAGCTCAATATTAGGCTGAGTTATGCATAAGTAAATAAAGCATCCAATAGCTTGATGATAGAGAACAACATTAAATGCATCTCTAGCATCATGAAGACTCAACCATAAATTTGCTTCCATAAGAGTGGCAATAGGTTTGCAGTCTTCAAGGCCAAAACATTGCAATAATGTGTCAATACATATTGTTTGACTTAAAGCTATTCCCCCATCAATTAGCAAAAACATGAATGCCCAAATAATGATGCAAATGCCCCGAATCTGACATCCCAAAAGAGGCATGCAAATCAGCCTTGAAATCAGCAATATGCTTCTCATTAGGACCGATGAGCAGCATGTCATCAACATAGACAACAATGATCAGATGCACATCATTTGCATGCTTACATATAAGATTCTCTCAAATGGAATGCTCTCAAAACCATGTGCAATCAAGTAGTCATGTATCTTTTCATACCAAACACGTGGTGCTTTTGTCAAACCATATAATGCCTTTTTCAACTTGCACACCTTTTCTCATGCCCTTTCTACACAAAACCACGAGGCTAAAAAACATACACTTCTTCATACAAGCCACCATTCAAAAATGCATTTTTAATGTCCAATTGATGTACATTCCAACCATGATGAGCTGCAAGTGCACAGATGCTATGAATAGTGGTCATTCGGCATGTGGGTGCAAAGGTCTCATCAAAATCAATGCCTCTCTCTTGAGCATAACCTTTTGCAACAAGCCTAGCCTTATACCTGTCAATTGTTCCATCAATCTTACAGTTCAGCTTGTATACCCATTTAGACCCAATGGCCTTTTTTCCAAGAGGCAAATCACATAAACAACAAAGGCCATTCTTCATAATATCATCATATTATGATTGCATAGAAGCATCCAATTTTTTGAATTTTGTGCTTCATCAAAAGAAATAGGCTCATTCTCATCAGAAAGACTAGAGGCAGCCATTGCATAGCAATCTAATGCAAACAAAGCACTATGAGAGCCTATACAAGTGTGATATGACAAAGGTGCATCTAATTTGCTATCTCACAAAGTCTGTGCCAGCCATTTGGGCATTGTTTTTGGCTCCTCTATATCATCCATCTTATCAACAAGTGCATCATATAAATCTGCATGAAAAATGGAATGATTTACATCATCATGTGAAACCTGTAAATGCTAAGAAATTGCCTCATTTGGACCAGCACTTGATTTTCCACCTGTAGAAAGAGGAAGGAAAGTGTCATACACATCCTTGGAGCTAACTAATGTCTCCTTATTACATGAAAATAATGTCTGAATTGCATCTTCCATGAAAAAAACATCATGGCTAATCAAGATGCATTTGGTATGTGGATGATACAAACAAGAGCCTTTGCTTTCAGAATTGTACCCAACAAAAATACATTTTACTACTTTATCATCCAATTTTCAATGTTGTGGTTTAGGCACAAATGCATATGTTAGAAAACCAAAGACACATAGATGAGCAACAGATGACTTGCAACCATGTCAAGCCTCAAATGGAGTGATAGAATACAGTGCTTTGGTGGGATACCTATTAAGTACATATGTTGCACACATAACAGGCTCAAGCCAAAAGCTATGTGGTAAAGCCTCACTTTTGATCATACACCTCGCCATCTCCATGAGAGACAAGTTCTTTCTTTTAGCAGCTCCATTCTATTGAGCTTTATATGACACTCTACACTGATGTTTTATCCCATGTTCAAGTAGGAATGCATTAAAATCAATAGACATGTATCCCCCCAATCAAAATGGGGAGTGCCCGTTTTACATGTTGATAGATTTTTCGCCAAAGCCAAAAACTCTTTTGAAGCACGTAAACACTTCAAATTTTTCTTTCAATGGATAGAGTAAGAAAACACCAATTACGACCACCACTTGCTAGAGAGATGACTCTCCTCCCAACCAAATGCCTCTATATATAGCTTTCTCTAGGGGAGTGCCTTCTTGGGCAGGTGGATACAAACCATCCATATGTCATCCGTGTAACGGCATGTGCACTAAGTGTTCTAGTTAACTTGAGTTAACTCAAGTGGATGATTCTAGAAGGCTCTAGAGCTCTTTGGGCAAAATACTCTCCCCATGTACCCCATGGGGATTGAACCCAAGACCTCCTCCTTCACACGCTTGATACTTAGCCACTAAGCTAAGTGGATCACTTGGTTACAAGAGTAAATGATCTTCTAGTAAGTCTAGACTCAAGATCTTTGGTCATACATACGGGTGATCAAATGATATTGGATTTCAGATCTATCTAAACCGACCGGATCCTTGGATCATAGACTTACTTTATTACATTCTTCCCCCCTTGGAAACATAATTTCATCCTTGAAAATAGAGCTATATATCTGCTATAGGCAACCTCGGAGCCTCATGTTCTACAACTAGAAGAACATGGTCATGTTCTAAAACTGGAAGAACATGTCTCATCTCTATGTTGGCATCCCTGCCCAAATAATTCAAAACACTATCTCACATTGCACTTTGATAAACTAGTCAAAGTACAAAGTAGTGAATGAATAGTAAGGGTGGATCTAAAAACATCATTGGCTAATTCACCGATTTTTTTTTACTAGGTGCAATTTGGGCACAAACATGTGAACTAGGTGGATTCAAATTACTATTCCATTTTTGGGCATGACTGGTGCATGGACTTAGTAACGACGGTGGGATTCTTATCCCTCGCAAGACTTTGAGAACCTTTGAGTCACTTGAAGTTGGTTTGGGGAACTTGAAGTTTGGTTGGCTCAAAACATCTAACTTGGATGTGTATACAATGGTATATTCTCAAACAACATTTATGTGATTTTTGCACCTGACTAGAGAACTACTTAATCCAAAATTGGGTTAAAAAATCCTATGTAAGTTGGAGGAGCAAGTATACCATTGGCTTGTGAACAACCATACCAAAACTTGAACAATTCAAATTCTCAAGATACTTTTCTCAAAGTCTTTAACTAGAAGTTCTTGGGAATTTTCAATCTTATGAGAAATTCCTAACTTCATTGTTCTAGAGTATACTTGACTCTAGAAAATCATTTAGAGTTATGCTAAATAAATTGAAGCAAACTCAAATGAATAAGTCAATCTTGGACTAAGCATCTTTTGAAGCTTGAAAAGGTTCTTGTTCAAAACATCTATCTAGTATGTTTAATTTAGTTACCTAGTTCTAATTGGCTAACCCTTGATGTTTGACAGAAGAATCAGATATTGTATCTGAGTCAAATCCAAAAGATTCAAAAAGCGGAAAGAAAGAACTAAAACTCTGTACAACCAATTCAAACTTCTAAGAGATAGTCTCCCTTTGAGTCAAATTCTAAATGACTCAGGGCTTTAACTTCTCCACAATATGTTCAACAGGATATTGAAGCATTTTTTTCTATCTTTAAGAGAAATAAGTTAGATTCTCAAAAAGATTTAGAGCAAATATAAAACATCATCCAACCACAGGATACTAGTGTGGTAACCTACATCAATATGTCAACCCACTAAGGTTCTATTGATGAGTTTTTACTCAAGTAATGCTTTACTTGAGACTAAGATCATGCCCATATTCAACCTTTATAACTCCTTACTAGGAATGCAATTCTTGTGCATTTCCTTGAGCCAGAGGATTGAATTTACCAAGTTACACTAGGAACTTGGTGCTTGACTTAGTCAATCTATTCCTTAGTTGAAAGGATCATTTCAATGTCAAAGTCCTACTTGTTAAAAAATTTATTAAATATTTCTGAATCAACAACACTTAAGCTTGAAGTGTTTCAAGAAGATCTTGGAAGTTACTTACTTCATATCTTCCTCTTCCTTGTTCTTGAAGTATCTTGAAATATCTTAAGATACTACTTTTATCCTCCTTGAATTTAAACTCCATCTTTGAAGTCTTAATTCCCTTGAGGATCAAACCTAACTTCAAGATCCAATCTAGGACTAAAAGATAATTATCATCCCCGGTCCGATGTCCCATACCATCTTTCCTTCATCAATCTAAGCATAAAATCTGGTGTCCCATACCACCCTATTTTATATTCACATTAATATGTGGGTGATATATATCCTAAAGTCTAAACATCTCTTGATATAATGCCTTCTTTCTTCAATTCTTTACGAGAATTTTGAAGTTTCAAGCATTACCTCTAACTAGATATTCTAGGTTTTGATTCCTTCACATGATCGTCTCACAATCACATGCTTTGCCTTGGAAACTTTGTTGATATATTTAGAAAGTGATGTGTGTGAACACTCTAGGACTGTTGGGGCACTTTTTTCCCTCTTTAGAAGGCTTTTTTCCCTCGGCTTGTATATAGACCTATTGCCCTAATGGGCTACTTATCTTTTTACATTCTAGTGGTAATACATTCAGTATTGTGTGTTGTGCTCCAAGCTTCTTCTTCTTCCTTGTGTTGTTCACGTGCTTCCGCAGACGTCTAACTCCACCAATTGGTATCAGAGCAGGTCGTTGCTTCATCTAAGATGTTGTCGACACCTCTCTGGTTGTAGTCTCAGATTCGCACGAAATTTGGTGAGCACTATCGCAGTGCTTGTGCAGGCTATTTCTTCTTTTTGTGCCAAAGGTATATACCTGTTTCGGTTCGCCAGTATAAGCATCTCAAAGTCTGCTACAAGTTTAGTAGAGCTCGTCTGGGTAGTTCCATTCAACTTTTTGAGATACAGTCAATTTGTTGCATCAAGGTATATTAGTCGCCGACCATGGCTGAAAGCAGTGATGTGTTGTGTATGGTGGTTGTTGTTGAGGATAAGTTGGATGGTACCAACTACCCGTTGTGGGCTTATATGATGTGACATGTATTGGTTGCAGAAGGACTATGGAACATTTTGTAAAGTGTTGAAAAACGTCATATCACACCTACAACTGTTACAACTGTAGGTAGTGAAGTTGATGCAGAAGGTGTTGAAGATGATGATTCTACATATTCCTGTTCGTACTATGGTTTTTGTTGCACCTACTTCAGAGCAAATTCGTTTGGATGGTAGAGATGCCCAGAGTAAAGGCTATCGTCTGTATCATCCACAGACTAAACACATAGTGGTTAGCCGTGATGTTGTTTCTGTGGAAGATGCTATTTAGCCATTGCTTTCATGTACTAAGGGGACCTTTGCACCTACATGCCGTATGACTACTGTTCGGAGCATCTGTGCACTTGCAGCCCATCATGGTTGGAATGTACATCAGTTGGACATTAAAATTGCATTTCTGAATGGTCACTTGCATGAAGAAGTGTATGCTTTTCAGCCCCATGGCTTCATTTAGAAAGAGCATGAAAACCAGGTGTGCAGGTTAAAGAAGGCATTATATGGTTTAAAGCAAGCACCACGTGCTTGGTATGAGAAGATACATGCCTATCTGATTGCACATGGTTTTGCGAACAGTCCAACTGAAAGCACCTTATATGTTAAGTGTGCTAATGATGTGCTTCTAATCATTGTTGTCTATGTTGACACATGCTGCTCACTGGTCCTATTGAGAAGCATATTGCTGATTTTAAGGCTGATTTGCATGCCTCATTTGAGATGTCTGATTTGGGGCATTTGCATCACTATTTGGGCATTCATTTTATGCAAGTTGATGGTGTAATGGCTCTGTGTCAAACGAAATATATTGACACATTATTGTAACGTTTTGGCCTTGAAGATTATAAGCCTATTGCCACTCCTATGGAGACAGGTTTACGATTGAGCCTTCATGATGTTAGAGATGCATTTAATGTTGTTCTCTATTAGCAGGCTATTGGATGCTTGATTTACTTATGCATTACTCGGCCAGATATTCAGTTTGTTGTCTCACATATGAGCAGGTTTATGCATTGCCCAAGTGTCAAGCATTAGTAGGCGGTTAAGTGCATCTTTCACTACTTGAGTGGTACTCGGCTACTTGGGTTGTTTTATCCCAAGGGGGGATCACTACCGCCAGATTTGCATGCTTTTTTTGACTCAGACTAGGTTGGTTGCTATGACACTCATGTGTCCACTAGTGGCTTTTGCTTCATGCTTGGTAGCTCATGTATATCTTGGTTGAGCAAGAAGCAGCCTACTGTGGCCACTTCCAATTGTGAGGCTGAGTATAGGGCAGCTTTCACAACGACTGTTGAGTGTGTGTGGCTTAGACGCCTTATGGCTGATTTGGATGTCGGTTAGTCTTCTGCCACCACCATCTTCACTCATAATCAGAGTGCATTGGAAGTTGCAAGGAACCCTGTGCTCTATGCTCGCACTAAGCACATTGAGGTGCATTATCATTATGTCAAGGAGAGGTTCTGTGCTGGGGAGATCACCTTGGCATATGTGCCCACGTAGGAGAACATTGCACACCTTTTCACGAAGGCTCTGCCTAGGGAGAAGTTTGAAGCTTTCCGCAAAGCTTTGGGCGTACTTCCTTTTGTGGAGTGATTTCCACATAGCTTGGCACTTCGTTATACATGAGTGCCAACTACTTGTTCACCGCATCACTCCTAGGGGGGATTTGTTGATATATTTAGGTAGTGATGTGTGTGAACACTCTAGGACTGTCGGGGCACTTTTTTCCCTCTTTAGGAGTTTGTTTTCCCCCGGCTTGTATATACGCCTATTGTCGTAATGGGCTACTATCTTTTTACATTCTAGTGGTAATACATTCAGTATTGTGTGTTGTGCTCCAAGCTTCTTCTTCTTCCTTGTGTTGTTCGCATGCTCCCACAGATGTCTAACTCCAACAAACTTGAAAATCTCTTGATAGAATATCTATTCCTATTTGCTAGGGTTTCAAAATGAAAACCAATTAGAATTCCAAGTACTTGAATTTTCATAGATTCAAGCTCAATTGGTTTATTCTTGACCAATTTGTAGTGACAACAGCTTTTGACTTCTTGTCTTTAGATTCCTTTCTTTCTGATGCTTTAGGTACTTATCCTGGCCAAGACTTTACAAGAATCTCTCTATTGCGTAAGTCTAAGCATTTGCTTGTGATTTTTGGATTTGTACCAAAATCCCTTTAAGGATAGGCAAACATTATGTTTTACCTTCCATAGACTTAAGTACCGTCTTCACGGTTGCAAACTACATTTTTGGAATTTCTTACTCTGTTCAAACTTGGAATAGCTTACTCTTTTCACAATTTTCCATTGGATAAATAGAACTTGAGTGAAGAACTCTCAAAAGGAATTTTATTATCAATACTTGGGCAATCTATAGAGTAGTTCCAATCACACGTTCTTGGACAATCATGGCCAAGTTTGATCAAGTCTAGTTGACATACGGCTAAAATAAATACTTGGTCTTTATCTTTAAGATCTCCTGAACTATCTAAAGCTTCTCTGCTTACCTGCAGGATTTTTAGAGATCTTTCCCTAAACGTCAGTCCAAGCATACACTGATACCTCTCATATTCCAAAGCTAAGAATCTTTGATATACCTTTAAGTTATATCACTATTTGGACTTAAGTACCCATACCGGTGGTTTGGAAATTGCTAGGAACTACTTGCTATTAAACGTACTTGAAAGATTCCAGTCTCACATCTAGGAAGATTTTTCTTTTAAGAACTTTGGATTCCTGTCAAGGAATCAAGTAATACTAAGTGAATAATTCATCTTGGAATCTTTTTCTTTGCAGTCCAATGATTCATCTTGGAATCTTTTGCTTTCTAGTCCAATGATTCATCTTGGAATCTTTTTCTTTACTGAAATGATCTTCAAAAGAAATTTTGGACAAGACCAAGACTTAAAGCTTTATTGCTTGTCCAAAAGATATTCCTTTTTAACCAATGAAATAGTTAACCAGACTATTTCATTTTATTGTCTTATCTTTAGGAAGTAGCTTAATTCCCAAAGATTACTTTTACGTATCCTTTAGGAAATATCTTGATTCCCAAAGATTACTTTGACTTGCGTTTCTTCTTTAAGCTCTATTTAGCTTCAACAAAAATAAGCATACTTTTCTCAAGCACTATTCTCATGTCATTCCAATGAGCAAGAACACTTCACTTTCGAAGGGCCTACTTTTCCTGATCAAGATTCCTAATTTGTGATACCTAAGTCTCACGTTTGGGAAAAACAAACTAGCTACTTGAGTTGCATGGCAGCCATGAGCCTTGCAACTACCTAGTTTGCTATTTTCCCTAGCTATCTAAGTCGAGTTAGAAAAAGAAGTTAACGAAAGCATAAGTATTCAACTACTTAACAAACAATTATGCATATGCAAATGACTCTTCTTGCATGCAAATGCATGCACGTGTTGACATTCTCCTTTCATGCACCAAGCTTAATTCAAGAAATTCTTGAGCTTGAAAATGCATGTTCCCAATCATTCATGCACAAAAATTCTACTTGCTAGCTATTTTTAAAAAGATATAATCATTCATGTGCATAAACTTGAGCATTAACTATCTTTTTCAAGCAAGTAGAAAACATGTTTTCTGCATGAAAACATTCTTTGAAAAGGAGAAATGCATCAACATTCTTTCGTAGATGCATGCCTATGCTTGATAAGTGTTTCCATACGTTGATGCTCTCTTATTTTGCTTTCATTAAATTGCATACAATGCTTTTCAAAATTGAAGATTACTTCCTTACTTCAATGTTAATAACAATGCATTCTATATGAAACCATAGAGCAAAGCAAATATTGAAATGAAAACATCAACTTGTACAGTACTTATCTCCATATCAAGCTACGTCCTTCCATTGTTTCTCAAGAAGGGATAATCTCCATCCTTGTTAGCTTCAAGAATCTTGTAATCATACTTCTTGATGACTCACAATGGATAGAGCAAAGGCCTCTATTTTTGGGCATCACGCGTTCAAGATCCACGTGCGAGCTTCTATGGATATCCTTCTTCTTAGATACATCACAAGCCTCATTTGTTGCCTGAGAGGAGATCTTTGCTACTTTTAATACATATATAAATCTTAAAAATTCTATACGACATCTCCGACATCAGATTGAATATGGTAGAACATTATTGTCGCTAGCGTTCGGGTTCAATTCCCGATTCCCCGCAGATGGCAAACAGTGAGTATGATGAAAGATTCCAATTGCCGTGCTATAGGAGGCCGTAGAGAATGACATGATTAATATGCATAACTCGCGGTCATCATATGACATACTATTCTATCTTGGGTCAGTTGGCAGGACACATAGATCTGAAGCGTCTAGAGATGAGTTCGATCCCTACTACTGGAGAGCACGAAGATATTACTTTTAGTGCTTCATTCATTACAGATGAAGACCGCCTAGAAGCACGTAGGTTTACAGTAGAACAAAGATAATTTTCATTTGAGGTCTTGGATTCAATGCCCATTGGGTACATGGGGAGATTATTTTGCCCAAAGAGCTCTAGAGCCTTCTAGAAGCATCCACTTGAGTTAACTCAAGTTAACAGGGACACTTGGCGTGTTGGGAAAGATGGATGGATGATCCAAGAGATTGAGTAGGTACTGCTAAAACCTGCTTTGTACCAGCCCTCTTTAGCTTCAGACTTGATTAGTAGACTCCCTTAGCTTTCCAATGACACCAAGAAATGGCCTATGTCCTTTGGAAATGAAGTGTGTAATGATTGAATCAAAACAGATAACTTTGGAAGTCGCAAAGTCAAGAAAACCTTCTATTTTGGTCTTAACACCTGCTCAATGTTTTGCTCAGTGTGACCAGCATAGTAACAATTGATAAAATTCCTTCTAGGGGTATTCAATTAGCTTAGTAAGCTACCATTTGCAAGTGGAATGATGTAAAATAATTAACTATGCTAAGAGAAATTAATTTAGCAAGATTTGGTATACCCCCGACTTTTTAGGACTGTAGTAGAGATAGACTAGTGAGCACCTCGACGACGATTTCTCTGAATTGGCTGAATGAAATCACTTTAAACTTTGTCAGCATGTAGATGACTTTGAGCTGAATCCAACAAGATTTGAATCCCTAAATTTGGAGTAGTATTGACTGAGATATGCCCTTGACAAGTTGACAGACTTTGGAGTAGACAATCAGTGAGCAGAGAGATAAATGATGTAAATGTATCTATAAATTAACACTTGTGTACAATCCCATTGGCATGAATAACATTGCCAAATGGTGTAGAGAGGTGTAGGCTATGGTATAGTCCTTACACACACTCAAACTCAGTAGAATAAGCCTCGGGAAATGAAGAGATGTACCCGCGACTTTTCCAAGTACATTTTATAGGATATGTGCAAAAATTGGAATTCAAATTCAAATTTTGGTCAAGGTCCTAAAGGCTTGGAGATATTCTCTCAATCAAATAAGCTACTTTTTCCACGACTCACTTTGGTAGGTGATTACAAAAGATTCCAAGTCATTTTGACTTTTACAAATGAGGTAAAGTGGTAAGTAATCACTAGCATATGTTCCTATGGTTCTTTATGTATGTAGAGTCTTCATGATAACTTCCAAGCCAAATGTGTAGGCTTGTGATTTACACCAACTGCTCCCCCTCAAGCCAAACATTTTGGCTTAAGTCTTCATCTTCAATCTTCAAGTACATCCTGCAATCCAATCATAGATTTGAACCTGCAAAGCTTGGTCCCATCCAAAGCTTTAGTCAGCAAATCTGCACATTGCATGTTGGTTGACACATAGGTCAGCTGAATGTCCTTGCTTAGCAACTTCTCCCTTACATAATGATAGTGAACTTCTATGTGTTTGGTCCTGGCATGATAGATAGGATTAGCTGCAAGGTGAAGAGAACTTGTATTATCTCCAAAGATAATTGGAGGCCTAGTATATAAGCCCAATTCTGAATACAAAAGCTTAATCCAAATTGCTTCTTGAGTGGCATTAGCTAGCCCTCTATACTCTGCTTCTGTAGAAGACAATGCAACAGTTGGTTGCTTCTTTGCAGACCATGAAATTGGTTTGTCACCTGCAAAAGAAATGTATCCAGAAGTGCTTCTCCTATCATCCTTGCATCCTACCCAATCTGCATCTGAATAAACTTTTATATCAATATCTGAAGTGTAAGGAAAGCATAAACCATGGTTCTGTGTACCCTTGAGGTACTTCAATATTCTCTTGGCAGCCTCTAAGTGAGGTATCCTTGGCTTTTGCATAAATTGACTTAGCACACTAACTCCATATGCAATATCAATTCTTGTAAGAGTAGCATAGTTCAAGCTACCTACCATACTTTGATAACCTGTAATGTCTTGGACTTCATCACCTTCATGGGCACTTAGCTTTAGGTTCACCTCCATTGGAGTACTAGCTGCTTTAGCATCCTGCAAGTGAAATTTCTTCAACATGTCCTGCACATACTTCTTCTGAGTAATGTATATTCCTGAATTAGTGTAAACTAATTCAAGTCCCAAAAAATACTTTAATAGCCCAAGATCATTGATCTTGAACTCCTTCATCATTTGGCTTTTGATGCTTCTAATTCCATTGACATCATTACATGTAATGATGATGTCATCAACATAGACACAGAGATAGATTATCTCTGAATTACTTCTCTTAATGAACAGAGAAGTGTCAGCCTTACTCATGACAAAACCTTGGTCTTGGAGGTATGTAGTCAGCCTGTAATTCCATGCCCTAGGTGCCTGCTTGAATCCATATAAAGCCTTCTTTAATTTGCAAACATAAGTTACCTTCTTAGGGTCTTCATAGCCAGGAGGTTGTGACATATAAACCTCTTCTGAAATCCATCCATTCAAGAAAGCATTCTTGACATCCAATTGGTACATGTTCCAATTGTTTGATGCAGCCACACTCACCAACACTCTGATTGTTGGCATCTTGGCCACAGGAGAAAATGTTTCTTCATAGTCAATGCCTTGGGTTTGTGCAAAACCCTTGGCTACCAATCTGGCCTTGTACCTGTTAATTGTGCCATCAGAATTTCTTTCAATCTATAGATCCATCTAGATCCTATTACCTTCATGGAGTCCTTCTTGGGTACTAACTCCCATGTATCACTCTCCTTGAGTGCTTCAATCTCCTCATCTATAGCTTCTTTCCATTCTGACTTGGTGATTGCTTCTTGATATGAACCTGGTTCTTCATTTGACAAATCCTTTGCAAGATAAATTGAATGTTTAGTAACAAGAGATGTATCATACCCATATCTGATAGGTTTTTTACTTTCCCTTTGTGATCTCCTAAAGGGTTGACTTGAAGATTCAGGTATGTCTTCAAGCTTCTTCATCTTCATTTTGCCTTTGGACTTCCATGCCTTGAACTCTTCAAGGTTGATTGTATCTTCATCATCTGAACTTGAGTCTTCTTTCTAAGTTGGTTCCTCCTTTGTAAGTTTTGGAAATTCCTCTTCCAAATCATAGGGTAGTTTGACCTTCCTGCATTCATTCTCATACCAAGAATCATTCTCATCAAAGATCACATCTCTGCTTACCATAAATCCCTTATTGGTAGGGTTATAAAACCTGTAACCTTTTTTATTTAAATCATATCCAATGAAAATGCATTTTTCAGCCTTTGGATCTAGCTTTCCTCTGACCTGTGAAGGAATGTGTACATATGCTACACATCCAAAAATTTTGCAGTGATCCAATGATGGTCTCTTACCATGCCATGCTTCATATGGTGTCATACCATCAAGTGACTTTGATGGTAACCTGTTTATGAGATAGGTGGCAATAGAAACACTCTCTGCCCATAGATAGTTAGGTAATTTCTTCTCATTAAGCATAGATCTAGCTGTCTCAAAAATTAACCTATTTCTTCTTTCAGCTATCCCATTCTGTTAAGGAGAGTACCTTGTGGTTATTTCCCTTTTGATGCCTCTGTCTTGCAAGAAGTCCTCAAATTCATTGGAGAAGTACTCACCTCCTCCATCTGACCTTAGCCTCTTCAAATTCCTTCCTGTCTGATTTTCAACTAATGCAAGATATTTCTTAAAACAATTAAATACCTCATCCTTCTGCTTCATAAAGTATAATACAGTCCATCTGCTATAGTCATCAATAAAAGACACATAGTACCTTGAGCTTGAGACTGAGGGGTCTTTGCTAGGTCCCCATACATCTGTGTGTACAAGCTCTAGATAGTCTTCATGCATATATCCTTTCTTGGAGAAGGGTAACCTATGAGACTCACCAAATTGACAAGCACCACACTTGTACATCATTTGTTGCTTGGATACATTAGGTATCCCAAGCACACATTGGTCCCTGCACATTTGCTTCAAGGTCCTTTCTCCTATGTGCCCTAATCTCTTGTGCCAAATCTCAAGCTCTGAAAGTGTTTGATCTTTATAACTGTATAATGCAATGTTCTTTGTATCTTCCAACTCAAAAGTGAAAAGTCTACTTGATTTTTCTCCTTTAGCTATCCTTTTGAATCCATGTCTTGGGTCCTCCACAAATGCTCCATATTGATTGAATCTGACCTGCAACCCTTTCTCTACAATCTGACCAACACTCATTAAGTTCTTTGTAATTGTAGGTACATAAAGTACTCTGCTCAACAAATTCTGATTACCATCACAAGTTTTCACATTTCCAACTTTAACTACAGAATGCTTTGTATCATCACCTGTTTGGACTTGGTATTTACCTTTTGGTTCCTCAAGATCAGAGAGTAGTGCCACATTACTAGCCACATGATTTGAACACCCTAAATCAATATAAAATAAGTGATCTTCATTTGTACCTGACTTGGAAGTCATGTTCATGATCAAGAGAGTCATCCTACTCCTCTGTGTAGTTGTTGTAGTCCTTTCTGTTTCTTAATCCTCCTTGGTAGTTGCCATTGTAATTGTTGTTGTAGTTGTTGTTATAATTGTTGTTGTGGCGTTGGTGATGGTTGAACCTTCCTCTAGACTAAGAGTATCCACCTCTTTGGTAGCCTATTCCTCTCTGATTTTTGTAATTCCTGTAACACTCATCTGTGGTGTGGTTTGACAAACCACAAATGTTACATGGTGATGAATTATAGGGTCTCCCCCTACCTTGCTTACCTCCTCTGCCCTTGCCTCTTGAAGATCTACCTCTCCCTGCATAGTTGGCTTGGGATGTAAAGTAATGAACTATGCTAAGAGAAATTAGTTTAGCAAGATTTGGTATACCCCCGACTTTTTAGGACTGTAGCAAAGATAGACCAGTGAGCACCTCGACGACGATTTCTCTCAATTGGCTGAATTAAATCACTTCAAAACTTTGTCAGCATGTAGATGACTTTGAGCTGAATCCAACAAGCTTTGAATCACTGAATTTGGAGTAGTATTGGCTGAGATATGCCCTTGACAAGTTGACAGACTTTGGAGTAGACAATCAGTGAGCACAAAGATGAATGATGTAAATGTATCTATAAATTAACACTTATGTACAATCCCATTGGCATGAATAACATTGCCAAATGGTGTAGAGAGGTGTAGGATATGGTATAGTCCTTACACACACTCAAACTCAGTAGAATAAGCCTCGGGAAATGAAGAGATGTACCCGCGACTTTTCCAAGTACATTTTATAGGATATGTGCAAAAATTTGAATTCAAATTCAAAATTTGGCTTCCTATGATCAAGGTCCTAAAGGCTTGGAGATATTCTCTCAATCCAATAAGCTACTTTTTCCATGACTCACTTTGGTAGGTGATTACAAAAGATTCCAAGTCATTTTGACTTTTACAAATGAGGTAAAGTGGTAAGTAATCACTAGCATATGTTCCTATGGTTCTTTATGTATGTAGAGTCTTCATGATAACTTCCAAGCCAAATGTGTAGGCTTGTGATTTACACCAACATGGCGCACATGTAGTTACATGGCTGCACATGGATGGTCAGTATCCACCTGCCCAAGAAGGTAGTTCCCTAGAGAGAGCTATATATAGAGGCATTTGGTTGGGAGGAGATTCATCTCTATAGCAAGTGGTGGTCGTAATTGGTGTTCTCTTACATTGCTATCAGAGCAAGATATTTTGGCATTCTTCTCGCGGATAGCATACTTCACGCTAGACATTGCCAAAAAAGAAGTAGAGAACTATCCACAGATGATTGCACATGGGGTTTGAACACGTGACTTCATCTTGTCCGCGAGTTTATCGCACTAGGATATGTAGGTTAGGAGGTAGCATATCTTCTTTTATAAAATTACCCGCTGATATAAAAGATTGAGGACAATAAAAAACATGATCGATTCTTACGGAGAAGGTCATAAGCAAAATGAACATGACATCTCTAGGCGACAGCTATAGCAACTCAAATGCACGACGTTAGATACATGTGATGTTTCTTCCATCCACAAGTGCTACCAACATTCGTGATATAAAATTTGATGAGTTTTATTTATAGCTTATCACAGCACACTGCAAAAGCATCCACACAAGTAGAAAAGTCTGAAGTCAGGTGGACACAGAGGATTCGAGCTCTTGATCTCTGAGAACGACGGTGTTCCTCCCAACCAAATCAGCTATGCTATGCGTGCTAATTAATGGATTCTCCAAGAGATTGAGTAGGTACTGCCAAATCCTACTTTGTACCAGCCCTCTTGTGCTTTAGAGTTGATAAGTAGACCTCCTTATCTTTCCAATGACACCATAAAATGGCCTATGTACTTTGGAAATGATGTGTGTAAAGATTGAATCAAAACAGATAACTTTGAACCTCAATATCTCAAAAAAAAAACCTTCTATTTATGTCTTGACACCTGCTAGATCTTTTGCTCATTATGACTAGCACAGTACGAATTAGAAAAATTCCTTTTATGGGTTTCTAATTAGCTTATCAAGCTAACTATTCCAAGTGGAACGATGTAAAAAGATCAACTATGCTTAGAGAAATCAATTTAGCAAATTAATCTTTACCCCCGATTTTTTAGGATTGTTGCAGTCAATGACCAGTGATCACCTCGACACGCTTTTCTCTGAAATGGCTGAATAGATTCTCTTAAAAATTTTGATAGCATGTAGACAACTTTGAGCTGGTTCCAACAAGCTTTAGATCATTGAATTTGATGGGGAAATGACTGAGATATGCACTCCACAAGTTGACAGAATTTCAAGTAGTATGATAGAGAACTCAGAAATGAACAATGTGAATATATGTATTAATGAACGCTTGTATACAAATCCACTGGCATGAAGATCATTGCCTAATGGTGTAGATAGGTGTGGGCTAGAGTGTAGGCCTCACACACACTCAGAATTGACAGTAATGAGCTCGGGAATGATGAGTTTTACCCGCGACTTTTCCATGAACACTTTTATAGTGATTGAGTAAAATTTTGAATTCAAATTCAAACTTTTGGCTCCCTATGATCAAGCTTCTATATTCTAGGAGATATTCCTTCAATCAAAAGCTAACTTTTTCCATGAATCCCTGTTGGTAGGTGTTTACAAAGATTCCAAGTCAATTTGACTTTTACAAAGAGATAAAGTGGTAATTAACCACTAGCACTAGTTCCTATGCTTCTCTATATGTGTATGAACTTCAATGTATCCATCAAGCCAAATGTGTAGGCTTGTGAATTGCACCAACAGCTCCCCCTCAAGCCAAACATTTTGGCTTGGTCTTCATCTTCAATCTTCATGTATATCCTGCAATCCAATCATTACTTTGAATCTGCAAAGTTTGGTTCCATCCAAAGCTTTAGTCAACAAATCTGCACACTGCATGTTGGTTGATACATCTGAAGTGTATGGAAAATACAAATCATGATGTTGTGTACCCTTAAGGTACTTCAAGATTCTCTTGGCAACCTCTAAGTGAGGTATTCTTGGCTTGTGCATAAACTGACTTAGCACACTAACACCATATGCAATATCTATCCTTGTTAAAGTAGCATAGTTCAAGCTACCCACCATGCTTTGGTAACCTGTAATGTCATTAACTTCATCACCTTCATGGGCACTTAGTTTTAGGTTTACCTCCATTGGAGTGCTTGCCACTTTGGCATCTTGCAAGTGAAACTTCTTCAACATATCATGTATGTACTTTTCTGAGTAATGTATATTCCTGAGTTAGTATAGACTAACTCAAGCCCAAGAAAATACTTTAGTAGACCAAGATCATTGATCTTGATCTCCTTCATCATCTGGCTTTTGATTTGTCTGATTCCATTCACATCATTACCTGTAAGTATGATGTCATCAACATAAACACAAAGGTATATTACCTCTGAATTACTTCTCTTGATGAATAGAGAAGTATCTGCCTTGCTTATGACAAAACCTTGGTCTTGGAGATATGTAGTTAACCTGTAATTCCATGCTCTAGGTGCCTGCTTCACTCCATATAAAGCCTTTTTTAATTTGCAAACATATGTTACCTTCTTAGGGTCCTCATAGCCAGGAGGTTGTGACATATATACCTCCTCTAAAATCCATCCATTCAAGAAAGCATTCTTGACATCTAATTGGTACATATTCCAATTTTTTGATGCAGCTACACTTACCAACACTCTAATAGTTGGCATCTTGGCCCACAAGAGAGAATGTCTCTACATAATCAATGCCTTGGGTTTGTGCAAAACCCTTGGCTACCAATCTGGCTACCTTCATGGAGTCCTTCTTTGGTACTAGCTCCCATGTGTCACTTTCCTTGAGTGCTTCAATCTCCTCATCCATAGCTTCTTTCCATTCTGTCTTGGTTATGGCTTCTTCATATGATCCTAGTTCTTCAATTGACAAATCTTTGGCAAGATAAACAGAATGTTTAGTAACAAGAGATGTATCATACCCATATCTGATAGGTTTTTTGCTTTCTCTTTGTGATCTTCTAATTGATTGAGTTGAAGATTTAGGTATGCCTTCAAGCTTCTTCATCTTCATTTTTCCCTTGGACTTCCATGCCTTGAACTCTTCAAAGTTGAAAGTGTCTTCATCATCTGAATTTGAGTCTTCATTCTGAGTAGGTTCCTCCTTGGCAAGAATTGGAAACTCCTCTTCCAAGTCATAGGGTAGTTTAAACTTCCTACATTCATTCTCATACCAAGAATCATTTTCATCAAAGACAACATCTCTACTCACCATGAATCCCTTATTTAAAGGGTTTTAAAACCTGTATCCTTTTTTATTCAAATCATATCCAATAAAGATGCACTTCTCAGCCTTAGGGTCTAGCTTACCTCTTGCCTGAGAAGGAATATGTACATATGCTACACATCCAAATATCCTGCAATGGTCTAGTGAGGGTCTCTTACCATGCCATGCTTCATAGGGTGTCATCCCATCAAGGGACTTAGATGGTAACCTGTTTATGAGATAAGTGGCAGTAGAAACACTCTCTGCCCATAGATAGTTAGGCAACTTTTTTTCATTCAACATAGACCTAGCTATCTCAACAATCAACCTATTTCTTCTCTCAGCTACCCCATTCTGTTCAGGAGTATACCTTGTGGTGATTTCTCTTTAAATACCTCTGTCCTGCAAGAAGTTTTCAAACTCATTGGAGAAGAACTCACCTCCTCCATCTGACCTTAGCCTCTTCAAATTCTTCCCTATCTGATTCTCAACAAGTGCAAGATATTTTTTAAAGCAATTAAACACCTCATCCTTGTGCTTCATGAAGTACAATACAGTCCCCCTGCTATAACCATCAATAAAAGATGCATAGTACCTTGATCCTGAGATTGAGGGGTCTTTGCTTGGTCCCCATACATCTGTATGGACAAGTTCTAGGTAGTCTTCATGCATGTAAGGGTAACCTGTGAGACTTCCCAAATTGACAAGCACTACATTTATATATCATATGTTGTTTAGACACATTGGGTATTCCAAATACACATTGATCCCTGCATATCTGCTTCAAGGTTCTTTCTCCTACATGCCCTAATCTTTTGTGCCAAATCTCAAGCTCTGAAAGTTTTTAGTCTTTATAACTGTATAGTGCAATGTTCTTTGTGTCTTCTAGCTCAAAAGTGAAAAGTCTACCTGATTTTTCTCCTTTAGCAATCCTCTTGAACCCATGTCTTGGATCCTCCACAAATGCTCCATATTGTTTGAATCTAACCTGCAAACCTTTCTCCACAATCTCTCCAACACTCATTAGATTTTTGGTAATGGTTGGTACATAGAGTACCCTACTCAACAAGTTTTGATTTCCATCACAAGTCTTAACATTTCCAACTTTAACTACTGAGTGTTTGGTATCATCACCTGTTTGTACTTGATGCTTACCTTTTGGTTCCTCAAGATCAGAGAGTAGTGCTACATTGCGAGCCACATGATTTGAGCATCCTGAGTCAATGTAGAATAGGTGGTCATCATTGGTACTTGTTTTTAAAGTCATATTCATAATTAGAAGAGAATCATCCTGCTCTTTTGTATAGTTATTGTAGTCCTTTCTGGATTTGAATCCTCCTTGGTAATTGCCATTGTAGTTGTTGTTGTAATTGTTGTTGTTATTGTTGTTGTAGCCTTGGTGATGGTTGAATCATCCTCTTGACTGTGAGTATCCACCTCTTTGTATCCTCTTCCTCTCTGATTCTTGTAATTCGTGAAACACTCATCTGTAGTATGATTTGATAAACCACAAATGTTGCATGGTGAGGAGTTATAGGATCTCCCCCTACCTTGCTTACCTCCTCTGCCCCTTCCTCTTGATGATCTACCTCTCCCTGCATAGTTGGCTTGGGAGGTAGAGCCTTCATCTTCCACCTTATTGTTCTTGCCTTTATCTTTAGACTTTTTATCAGTATATAGGGCAGAAGAGTTATTACCTTTGGATGTGTCTCCATTCTTGTTGAGCTTTGCTTCATGAGTGAATAATTGTCCCATGAGAGTTGTAAGATGTGGAATTTGCATGTCCATGTAAAGGTCCATGGCAATGGTGAAGCTTTCCCATTTGTCATCAGATTTGATCCCATTGATCACTTGCCTTACAATCTGCTCTTCTTCAATCTCTTCTCCTATGCTTGCCTTACAATCTACTACATCTTTAATCGTGGTCACAAATTCTGAAACAGCTTGCTTAGGTTTCCTCAATGTGGTAAATTCAATCCACAACTGATTTTTCCTAGCCCTTGTGTTGAGATGACAAGGTTTCCCAAGTCTCTTGGGATGTCTTACAATTCCTAATATGTGGCAAAAGAAAATCAGAGATTGAGTTGAGTAAATAAGACCTTGCCAATGCATCCTTAGCACACCATGTGTTGAACTTTTCATGTTCCTCCTTTGTTGGTAATCCTCTTGTTTTGAATGAGGGCAATTCCTCATCTCTTGAGATGTATCCATAGAGACTCCTTCCTTGTAGGTAGGTCTTCATCTTTAGAGACCATGCCTGATAGTTCTTCCTGTCCAGTTTATCAATAAATGAAGGAAAACCATCTCCCATTTTACCTTAGTTTGCTCTTATACCACTGTTGGGAAAGATGGATGGATGCTCCAAGAGATTGAGTAGGTACTGCCAAATCATACTTTGTACCAGCCCTCTTGTGCTTTAGAGTTGATAAGTAGACCTCCTTAGCTTTCCAATGACACCATAAAATGGCCTATGTACTTTGGAAATGATGTGTGTAAATATTGAATCGAAACAGATAACTTTGAACCTCAATATCTCAAAAAAACCTTCTATTTATGTCTTGATACCTGGTGGATCTTTTGCTCCATATGACCAGCAAGTAGGAATTAGAAAAATTCCTTATATGGGTATCTAATTTTCTTAGCAAGCTAACTATTCCAAGTGGAATGATGTAAAAAGATCAACTATGCTCAGAGAAATCAATTTAGCAAATTAATCTTTGCCCTCGATTTTTTAGGACTATTGCAGTCAATGACCAGTGATCACCTCGACGATCTTTTCTCTAAAATGGCTGAATAGAATCTCTTCAAATTTTGATAGCATGTAGAAAATTTTGAGCTGGTTCATCATTGAATTTGATGGAGAAATGACTGACATATGCACTCCACAAGTTGACAGACTTTCAAGTAGTATGACAGAGAACTCAGAAATGAACAATGTGAATATATGTATTAATGAACACTTGTATACAAATCCATTGGCATGAAAATCATTGCCTAATGGTGTAGATAGGTGTGGGCTATAGTGTAGGCCTCACAGACACTCAGAATTGACAGTAATGAGCTCGGGAATGATGAGTCTTACCCGCGACTTTTCCATGAACACTTTTATAGTGATTGAGTAAAAATTGGAATTCAAATTCAAACTTTTGGCTCCCTATGATCAAGCTTCTATATTCTAGGAGATATTCCTTCAATCAAAAGCTAACTTTTTCCACGAATCCCTTTTGGTAGGTTTTTACAAAGATTCCAAGTCAATTTGACTTTTACAAAGAGATAAAGTGGTAATTAACCACTAGCACTAGTTCCTATGCTTCTCCATATGTGTATGGACTTCAATGTATCCATCAAGCCAAATGTGTAGGCTTGTGAATTGCACCAACAAAACTTTGATATGAATCTCGAAGACCATTAAGAACAACATGCACAAGTGAATTATCTAGCAATACTTCATCTCTAAAAATCAACTACTCTTTCAAATCTTTGACCTTTGTCAAAAAACTATCCATAGAATCTCCATTCATATGCTCACTCTCCAATTGTTTTCAGAAGTAAGCAACATGAGCCTCATTTCTTGCTTGTTATAAAGTGGTAAGTGTATCTCACACATCCTTTGTTGTTTTTCACAAGCTAATATAAGGGATAATGGCATGTTTGATAGACAAAGCTATCAATACATGTGCTTGAGCATCTCTACCATCCCATCGAAGTTGATCTATAGTAGGTGGAGGAGGAACCGTAGCACGAATAGGAATTTGAAGATCATCATCTTCAACTCATCTACATCACCTTCAATAATTGTATTTACATGTGTAGTAGGTCATTTTTTCAACAAACTGCACAATATTCTATAGTCCTTTTACCACCAATACATGTCACATCATGTATGCCCATAACGTGTAATTAGTGCCATCCAACTTGTCCTCAATAGCCAAAATATGGAATACATCATTACTTTCAGCCATGGCCATTGACTAAGATACCCTGATGCAAAAAAATGATTGTATCTCAAAAAGTTGAGCAGAACTATCCTATAAAGCTTTGCTAAACCTATAGAGACTTCAAGGTTCTTGCACTAGAGAGCAAAAACCTATATATATCTTTGGCACAAAAGGACAAAATTACCTGCAAAGGCAATGTGATAGTGCATTCAAAGCCCAATACAAGCTCATATCAAAATTTCAACACCACATAGCAAAGTTGTTTTGAAATCATAATCATCTTGAGTATGCTCACCAATTTTCATGCAATTTTGGGACTATGATGGGAGGGGTTCCAATGATGCCCTAGGTGAAGCAATGACCTACTTTGATACCAATTTTTGTAGTTTGAGATATGCACAAGCATGCAAAGAAGAACTTGAGCACAACACACAATATTGAATGTATTACCAAGTGAATGTACAAAGATAAGTCACCCATTAGAGTTATAGGTTTATATACAAGCTGGGGGGGAACCTCTTAAAGAGGGAAAAATGTGCCCCAGTGGTCCTAAGTGTATTCACACACATCACTACCAAAATATATAACACTCCTATTGCAATTTGATGCTTTCTATAGCTATGGTGGACAAACTCCCTCTTCAGTCTCTGATCGAATCATGCATAGGTGCAAAATCTGAGGTTATGGTCGTACATTGCAACTTCCTTCAACTCTTGTAGATGTTGCCAACTCACTATTTTGAAGAGGAGTGAATGATTTTGATCAATCATAGGAGAATGGAATTATGAGTGTTTCACACTTGCACAATTGAGGCATATCCATTCTATAGCATGCCACAATATCAATGTCTTCCTTTGATACTTGATAGTATGAAATGATTGAGATTGAATGTTGAAAGGTCCACGCAAATACATGGAGAACACAAGTAGTTTGCTCTTGGGCAATGGTTAGTCCTCATTCATTTCCATTCAATGGTTCTTGCCACTCTTCCTTTGTCCACTGTCTATGAGCATCCATTCTTTTTTAGTAGAAACTTTCAAATCTTTGATTGATTGTAGCAAAGTGGTGATAATAACTCTTAACTGCAGATGGGAGTGCTCAAAGCACTTTATTTTGTGTAATAAAATAAAGGATGCTCTGTGATGAAAATTATGCTAACCTAACAATGCATTGTTTGCAAAATTGATGATTATAAGCAACAAAAACTAGATCGTAAAAATGTTAATGATTCTTAGAGATGGGAGGGTGGGATGGAAAAGACAAAAAGTTTTTAAAAACACTCTTATTAGAAGGATGAAGTATGAAATGAATGAAATCATGAATAATGATTAAATACATACATTCTACAAAAGAGATGAACAAAAGAACCTATGTTGTGATACCATGTTGAACTTAAAACAACTACTCCTTATCTACTATCAATCACACAATAAACAAACAACGGAGGAAGAAATGAAAGATATGAAAACTTGATGAAATGAATTAAAATGGAAATAACTTAAATACAATGCTCTATGAGCATCGAGACTCCATGAGGAGAGTGAGGGCACTCTTGCCAAGAGCTTTAGTGAACGTCTTGTAGGGAGTGAAGTGAGGCCTTGCTTATATGGAGTTTGGGAGAATTCCCTTGCATGTGTGATAAATGAGCTTCAATGAGAATGAATATAGAATTGGAAAAAAGGGTGAAGCATGGAACGCTCAATAATTGCTTGACTTAAAACCCCATGTGAAGAATTCTTCTTGAGAAACCATGTGACTTGGAGACATGGAATGTCGAGACCCCTTGGGCTAGAGGTATTCATATGGATGGACTTGGATGGGTGGATACATAATCTCAGTCTCACAAGCTGGCAATATTATTCAAGCTTGGGAAACTTTACAACACTAGAATATATAGCCATGGTTTTATGCAAGCAATGTTATACTGCATGTTTCCTTGATTTTTGTGCAGAGAAAGGCCTTTTGAAGTCCCCATTCACGTGAAATTGAGCTTTCAAAAATTGTGCCCACATGGGAATCTACTCTATTATGGGTATTCTAGAAAAGGAATGCCCAATGGCTAGTGTGAGGTCGTGAGGACTCTCAAGGAGGAGCTACAAGAGGGTCCATAGAACCCCCTAAAAGGCAAGGAAGGAACCCCCGCCAACACGTCGACAAATGTCTAGAAGCACCCCCACCCAGCCCATGCACACTCCTCCAATCTGGACATGCATGGCGACCATGAAGAGTTTCTCTGAAGAGCCTCTCTCTTGACAGTTGAAAGAACAATCAACCAATTCTTTCTCTTATAGCCTTACTGGTGCCTAAAAATCCTCACATATGTGATAATTTGTCAAGCCACAAAGTCTCCATGAATTTTTTGCCTATCTCTCTCTCTCTCTCTCTCTCTCTCTCTCTCTCTCTCTCTCTCTCTCTCTCTCTCTCTCTCTCTCTCTCTCTCTCTCTTTTCAAGCCTAATTTCTCTACACATTTGGAGAAGCCTAAGAGGTACAATCCCATTTTGAAGGAGTTCTTGGAGCCTTTTCTCAAACCACCTGCTCACAAGCTTTTGGAGTTTTTGAGAGCATCCATCAAAGTTTTTTCACATACATCTTCAACATGCAGCTAGGAGGCTCATGAAGTTTAATGCATTGAGACTAATTGAAGGCGTGTCATTAATGATCTTGTGTGTGTTTGTGGAGTAATGCCTCATCCAAAGATGGACCACGTCGACCTACAACAAGAAGTGACGCTTGGGAAAGGAGTCAAGGAAATACTCCATTTGCATTATGTCTTCCTCTTCTTTTTCAAATTAAGAACAATTATTATATTAATTTCTTTTTCCAAAGTATTCATGGAGAGGGAACTCATTTAATGATAGCAATATGTTATTAGACGCTCCTAGGCAAGAACTAGATTGCATGTTCAAAGAAGGGTTTAGATAAATAGATTACACACTAGGTCTTAAAGTGAAGGGTATACAAAAAACACATGAGATTAATATATATCAAAAGCTTAATGGGTTGGATGTAAAAATGAATGATATCCAAGTGAATATGGTCATGGTTAAGAAAATCCAAATTGAGATGGAACCTATGCACTTGTATAAATGAAGTGAAAGGTAAAATGGAGTTGTTGACCAGATCTTGCAGATGCATGTATGCACAGATAGTACAAAAACAAAATCTCACAAAAGTACTCACAAAATAGAGAGACATAAGAGAGTGAACACAAGATTGGATACAATCTCCCCCCACATACTCGGATGGACAAGTCTATCAAAGTATGTTACTTATAGGTATTTCTCATTACATCCTAAATAGAAGATACATGAGGGTGGTGCTTTGAAAAGTGTGCCTTTATGAAAATGTGCTTTACTTACAAAATCGTCGCTTTCTAAGAAATCTACTATTTTTACAAAAATGTCACTTTCTAAGCGATCTACTATAGAAAATATCTAAAGTACTATCTTTTAACTATCTTCAAAAATATTTGTAAATCCATGCACGTTCATGCCCTCATGACTCTTCACCTGCTAAATCAAAACACAATCACATTAAAAACCTCAAGGCATTAAAATCCATATAACCTTCCATTATTCCATTAAGTATAACATGCCTCCTAGTTGACAAGCAATTGACCTCAATTGATAAGAATAAAATAGACATGGATGGCCAATCACATGTCCCATCATTGAACAATCATAAGCATGTTCCATGTAAAAACACATGCATGGAAATGGAAAATTGGAATTTAATGTGATTTGAATGATATGCAGAAATCAAATGGTCATTATGTGGAATTAGTGATGTCTTATGAATCCATTGATATTTCTCAAGTGAGTGATTTTTATACTTAACTGAATATCTATGATATTGGTTACCTATGCGTGTAGTAACATCATAATCAAGTATTTACTCTGGAACTAAAATTTTAGAATCCTCTTGCAGTAAAGAAGGATCATCTAAAATAGGAGTGAGTGGTAAAGATCCTTTAAAGGATTTCAATAAACTAATATGAAAATAATTATGTATATTCCACTGAGAAGGTATGTCTAATCTAAAAGCATTCTCATTAATTTTTTGAATAATATGGAAAGGTCCATAATAACATGGTGCAAGTTTAACCTTAAGATGTTGTGAAATATTTTTCAATTTTCTTTTAATTATGCGTAACCATACCAAGTCATTTTCATTAAATTGTTTGGCTACTCATTTCTAATTAACATTATGCATGTAATGTTCTTGAATCTTCTTAATGTGCTCATGAACCTCATGAAGTGTAGAAATATGATCAAAAGAATCAGCTATAGGAATGTCAATTTGAGTGAGAGGCATGGGAGTGGGAAGTTTTTTACCATACACAATTTCATATTGTGCACGTCGAGTAGTGTTATGTGTTGTGTTATTATATGCAAACAATAATAAAGGAATCTTTTCATCCTCGTTACTTGGATTATCTAAAGAATAACAACATAATAAATCTAAAATAGTATTATTCATAGCTTCATTTTGCTTTTTACTTTCACGATGAAATGCAAAGCTAAAGTCTATTTTGGAATCTAAATTTTGAAATAATGCAACCCAAAAGTGATTCAAAAACAAACATCTCAATCTAAAAGAATAACTTTTGGAAAAACATGATGTGGAAAAATACATTTAATAAATAACTTAGTAGCTTGAGGTGCAAAAAGTGTCTTTTACAAGGAATGAAGTACACTTGTTTACTAAACCTATCAACAATTGTTCAAATCATATCATTATAAGATGAAGTTGTAGGAAGACTAGTAATAAAATCCATAGAAATTTGTTCCCATGGTCCATTAGGTATGGGAAGTGGCATTAATAATCCAAATGCTTTACCATGATGTCGTTTCACACATTGACACACAATGCAATGGGAAACATATTGTGCAATATCGTTTTCCATATTCGGCCAAAAGAAAAAAAAAATACAAATAGAAATAGTACTTTGTCCATCAGAGTATGTGGGGGGAGATTGTACCCAATCTTGTGTTCACTCTCTTATATCTCTCTATTTTGTGAGTACTTTTGTGAGATTTTGTTTCTATACTATCTTTGCATATGTGCATCTGCAAGGTCCGATCAATAGTGGTATAGAAAATCATCTATCCTAGGAATATGATATCTATTTTTAATTGTGATCTTATTGAGTGCTCTATAGTCAATGCACATCCTATAAGTCTTGTTCTTCTTCTCCACTAAGAGAACAGGTGCTCCAAAGGGAGAAGAACTAGGCCTTATAAGTCCTTTAAGTCACGAGGAAGGAGACAAGGATGAGAGCTCACACACACACTCTCACTCTCAAGGAGAAGCACACACACAAATTGAGGCAAGGAAGAATGATCTTCTTCTCCTTCTTCTATTACATAAAAAGGAATGTACAAGAATGACCTAAAACAAGAATACAACAAGTGCAATATATAAAGACCAGTACATAAGAAAAAACCTAATGTCCACGAATGAGTGAGCTGGAAAGGAAAAAATGTGCCATTACTCTCGGTAGATAAATCTAATAAAGCTCAATGAAGTATCCCTGACATGTACCAGCGTGACCACTATACATGTCAGAGAAACAAAAACCTGATATGTGTCACCCTGGATCATCACATGTTGAGCTTGATATCTCAACACTCCCCCTCAAGCTCAATGTCATGTCCTCTAATCCAAGCATCTTCTGAAACTTCTTCAGCTTCTCTGCTCCAAGTTCTTTAGTGAAAATATCAGCAACTTGCTCATCTGTTCTCACATAAACAAGATCAATATCACCTGCTAATACCTTCCCTCTGATGATGTGATAATGTACCTCGATATGCTTTGTTCTAGCATGAAAAACAGGGTTCCATGCTAATTGTATACTACTAAGATTATCACAATAGATAGTGATAGGCTTTTGCACTTCCACACATAAATCTACAAGTAGCATCTCTATCCATGATGCCTCACATGCTGCCATTGCAGCACCTCTATACTCAGCCTCTGTACTCGATAAAGCAATAGTGGGTTGCTTCTTGCTGCTCCATGTAATAGTTGCACCTCCAAGTGAGAATAGAAAGCCACTAGTAGATCTTCTATCTGGAGTACTACTAGCCCAATCTGCATCGGTGTATCCACGAACCTGCAAATCTACACTAGCTTCATAAAACAAGGCATATCCAAAGTAGCACTCACATAACATAAAGTGCGCATCAAAGCATCCAAGTGTGGCTTCCTGGGAGTCTGCATAAACAGACTTTCAAGTCCAATAGTGTAGCTAAGATCAGGCCTCGTAATTGTGATATATATTAAGCTTCCCACAATTTTCCTATACATAATAGCATTTTCCAATGGTTCACCTGACGTAGTATCTAAACTCAAATTCTAATCTAATGGCATAGAAATTGACTTATAATCATCCATACCATACTTCTGCAACATATTCAAGGCATATTGCCTTTGTGACATCCATATACCTGTTTCTGTATGAATAAACTCAATGCCCAAGAAATAGTGCAGCACACCAAGATCTTTCATGTCAAATTCTTGCATAAGATGCTTTCTTCATTATCACCACCTACAATCAGGTCATCAACATAAATAGCCACAATCGTGATGCCATCATCAGCCTTCCTTGCATATAGTGAATGGTCTACATCACACATAGAAAACCCAATGCTGGTTAAGTAATCAGCAATCCTTGCATGCCATGCATGCAGAGCTTGCTTCAACCCATACAAAGCCTTTTGCAACCTACAAACATATTATGGATGCTTTGAATCTTCATATCCTTGTCGCTGGTCCATATATACTTCTTCCTATAACTCACCATGTAGGAAAGCATTCTTCACATCCATCTGATGCAAAGTCCGATTTGATGTAGCTAATGCAACAACTGTTCTGACAGTATACATTTTAGTTACAGGGCTGAATGTTTCCTCATACTCAATACCATATGTTTGTGCATATCCTTTAGCTACCAATCGTGCTTTGTACATGCTTATGCTACCATCAGCATTATGCTTTACCTTGTAAACCCATTTGCAGGTGGCAATGGAACTAGCTTCCATGTATCATTCCCATAAAGTGAAACCATCCCCTCATCCATAGCTTTTTCCCAATCTGCATTTCTAATTGCATCTTCAAAGCAAGAAGGTTCAACATCTTGTATTACCTTTGTCATGTTGGCACAATGACGAGCCATGTAACTATCATATGTCAATCATTGCACTGGATTCTGCATCCTCCCAAATCTTCTTGGTCTTGGGTCACTTCTCCTTGTATTATCTGCATATGCCTTTCTTACTCCTGGAGTCTTCACAAAGGGCAATCCAAGTTCCTCATCAAGACTCTTTTTTGAACCACTTGAATCTCCATCAACGTCTTCAAAACCTGCACATGTTTTATGACCAGCAGAAAGCTTTTCTTTACCTTTCTTGGATGTATTTGATGAATTTGTTGGACTGAAATTTCCACGTAATCTTCCACTCCATGGATTTGAGTTGGAACTATTGTTTGATGATGCATCCGGTCCACTCAAAACCTAAGATTCTGCACTTGATTTTTCAGCATTTTCTTTGTCATTTGGTTCAAGACTCAGTCCTTCTTTGGCATCTGCGTAGAAGCTTGACATTTCATCAAATACCACATCTCTGCTCACCTTCACCTATTGTGTGAGTGGCTTATAACTTTTATATCCCTTTTGCTCAAGGGAGTATCCAATGAAGACACATTTTTCTGCTTTTGGATCAAGCTTCGTCCTCAACTCATCTGGAATGTGTACATATGCAACACAGCCAAAAACTTTCATATGTGATAAGTTTGTCTTTTTACCTGTGAACTTCTCTTTAGGTGTAACTTGATGTACAACAGTAGTTGGAGTTTTGTTCATGATGTATACAGTCGTATGCATAGCTTCTGCCCAATAACAATGAGGCATATTCTTTTCAACCATCAAGGCTCTTGCTATTTCTGTAATATGTCTATTTTTGCATTCATCAACACCGTTCTATTGTGGTGTGTACCTGCATGAAAAGTAACGTCGAATCCCATGACTTTTAAGAAAATTGTTGAACTCATTTGACATGTATTCACCTCCTCCATCAGATCTTAATGTTTGAATATACTTCCCTGTCTGCTTTTCCACCATAGCTTTAAAATTTTGGAAGTGAGTGAATACCTCACTCTTCTCTTTTATGAAATATACCCACACTTTTCGTGTATAGTCATCAATGAAAGTAACATAAAACCTATAACCGCCCATGGATGTGGTCTTTGCACGACCCCAAACATCTATACGTACTATTTCTAGCACATTCTCACTAACATAGATGTGGTCTTTGCAGGACCCCAAACATCTATACATACTATTTCTAGCACATTCTAGCACATAGGTGTGGAAATGATGATCTTGATTGTTTACCAAATTGACATGCTGCACATATCTTTTGTGTCTCTGAAACCTTGAAATTTGGTAGTACATGAACGATCTCCTTTGACTGCATCAGTTTCAGCCTTTGCAGATTTGCATGTCCAATTCGTTTGTGCCAGATCTCTATATCAGCAATAACTCCTACAGCTTTTGCAAACATGGCTGCATTCATTTTAGGAACTTTCACATTTAAGGTGAACATCCTACCCACTTTGTTTCCTTTGGCGATCAATCGTCCACCATGTTTGTATTTCTCTACATATAACCCATCAGCATTGAACCTGACTTGTAATCCCTTGTCAACCATTTTTCCAACCGAAACCAAATTCTTTGTTATGTTTGGAACATGCAGCACATTAGCAAGATGTTTTACCTTCCTGTCCTCCATAGACAATGTTATGTTTCCTATATGCTCGATAGGATGTGATGTATCATCACCTGTTTCAACATATCTAGGAACTGGCATTTTCTGCAAACTACTAAACCATTATGCATGATTGGTCATGTGATTTGAAGCACTTGAATCAACATACCAGACATTATCATTCGATTTTGAAATACCAACAGGCATCATATTCATCATGTGATGTTGAACCATGAACAGCTTCTCAGAATCTCTCTACACTTGTGGATGCATAGTTGTTTTACTGCCTTCTATTATTTTGATTCTTCAACATGTAATCACGTTCAAAGTGTCCAGGTTTACCACAATTCTAGCATCCTTTACTATCATTACCTGAATCATTTCTTTGGAAATTTCTACGACCTCTTTGGCTCCCCTACCTCAAAACTGTCCTCTTCCTCCTGCATGATTTTGTTGTTGGCCTTGGTCTTGGTTACTGTTTCCTCTTCCACTTCTGAAACCTCTACCTCTGCCTCTTCCTCTGCCAGAGTAGAATACCTACTCAGAATTGGGCTTTCCTTGGGAGTTTGAATACTCACCAAGATTCTTTTCTTCAATAATAAGCATGGATATCAAATCAACAAAATTTGGAATATAGACGTTCTGAACTGCTTATATGCAAAGTTTGGAATATAAATGTTTCTCTGGTCTATATAGACATTTTGAATTGCTTATATGTAGCTCCTAAACCACGAAGGCACACTTCCACCTTATCATCATCATCTACATTCATGCCAATAGATGCAAGTGACTCACATATGCTTTTGATTCTTAGAGTGTAGTCACTTACCGACATGCTCTTCTTTTCTTCTTGAGTTGCAATTTTTGTGTCTTTGTATTAGTCTCATACAAAGTGACCAAACTTCTCCAAGCCTCTTTCGGAGTCTTTGCATCCTGTATGTGCCCAATCATGTTATCCTGTATGCTAACAGATAGCCAATACATTACCTTTTGTGCTTCTTGATTCCATTCCTCATATGCTCTTAACTGGTCCACAGTCTGATTCCTCTCTGGTAACTACAGAGCATTTTCGTTCTCTCCTTCGATGTACTTCCAGTAGCCTTTCCCCATCAAGAAATTTGTCATTCTGAATCTCCAAGCATGGAAGTTCTTCTTGTCCAGCTTATCGCTCATAAGGTGACTCATTCCATCTGCGTTTTCCATTTTTACAGCAATTCACAACACTACAAAACACTACAAGCAACAATTATGCTTGAACAGTATCGCACTATGACGTGACAGTTCGATCTCAGAAAAACACAGTATTCGTGTATCAATAGTACACAGAATCACTTGAAATTCTAGATCTAGAATATATGAGTGTTGTTGAATACAAGGCAAGTTACAACTTCTGAAACTGACCTGGTTTTTTCGTGGTCCCCACCTTGCGGGCTCAAAACGGAGGTCGAGATGGCTCCGAAACTTCGATCTGACAAAAACTAGTGACCGTAAAGGATTAATCTCGAAAATATTTTGAGGTCTTCTACGTTCACACCAATTTTTGTAGCAAATGGAGGCTGTTTGTGAATAGTGTTTTCTCCACGCCTTGCCACATAGTCTTCACCGTCGCCTTCCCCACAAGCTCTCTACAGCCACACTGGCTCTGATACCAAGTCATGTGGAAGGAGATAGGGAAGAGAGCTCACACAGGTTGGTGCTATGCCACAAAACATTCCACTATAACTAGGCCTTACCCACAAAATAATTAGTAACAAATTTCACTTTTTCAATTTTAAAATACAATTTGTCAAATAGCCATGAAGGAAAAAATTAGCCATCCTTTTGCCCATTGAATCGAGAAAATTGGAAATTTTTGGTACCAATCTCGGAATGTGTGCCTTCTTCTTGAGCAGTGATAATAGCCTTCACCACCCTAGCTAGGTTATTGTCATCACTCTGCATTTGTTGGAGTGCAGCATAATGTTGTTTTATCTCATTTTGAGCATGTTGGAGTTCGTGCCACAAAAGTTCCATATGTTTCTCAATCGGTACCCCAGGTAGGGGTGATGTACCAAAATCCTTGATATTATGGGTAGGGTCCATGGCCTTATATAGAACTAAAACCTAGGACTAAGCATGTGAAAAGAATTTTAGTAATATTGGAATTGAAAGATAAAAAGAAAGGTTTTGTCTATTGAGTGTTAAAATAAATAAGGGGAAGATAGTGTTACAAGTTATGTTAAATATCAATTAAAAGGAATAGGTATCAATAAGTGAAAATAGACTAGTGGGTAAAGCATATCTCTTGTAAGTGAGAGGTGGTGGGTTCAAATCTCCTAGATGTTAACTAGGGAAATATGTAAGCTAACTAGAGAAATAACTAAGCTAACTAGGGAAATAAGAAAGCTCTTATTGCCATTCATTAGTTAGAAAAGATTCGCACTTAGCCAATGACTGCCAAGGAACCAAAGGGAACCAAAAGGAACCAAAGAGAACCAAGACAACCATGAGAACCAAAGAAGCCAAAGATGTCAAATTTATGCCTTAGTCAATGCCTTGGAGTAAGCCGCATGGATAACCAAATTGATAAATGAACTTGATAAACAAACTTGATAGATGAACTTGTTAACCAAATAGGCACAGTGCAGAATGAGCACAGTGAGTACATGTGCATAGTGAAGACAATGAGTATAGTGAGCACAGTGAGCATAGTAAGTACAGTGAGCACATTGAGTACAGTGAGCACAGTGTCATAGTGTCACAGTGTCATAATGAGCACACTATGATAGGAGCACAGTAACATATTCAAAAAAATTCAAAGAAGACACCGGCGAAGCAAAATAAAAAACATAAATTGACAAACACAAACGTGGACTGGACAAGAATTGAAGAACCAAAACGAATGTCAAATCGCCAATGGATGTTGAGGAACAAGAATGAATGTCGAGAAGTACACCTCTGTAGATGCACACAAGCTCTGATAACACTTTTGATCGGATCTTGTAGATGCACATACATAGAGATAGTACAGAAACGAAATCTCACAAAAGTACTCACAAAATAGAGATAGATAACAGAGTGAACACAAGGTTGGGTACAATCTCCCCCCCCCCCCCACATACTCTAATGGACGAGTCTATTAGAGTATGTGTATTTATAGGTATACTCAAGACATTAAAATTCATATAACATTCCATTATTCCATAAATTATAACAGGAGCAAGTTATAAATATGCTCTGACCAACTCAACCTCTTCCTCCACAAATGGAATCCTTGTTGATTCAACCAAGGGACCCATCGATGCATAAAGGACATGATGTTCCACTACCCATCTAGAGGAATATATCACTTAGAAATAAAGTTGAGGATTTGATCTCAAATCCTCAACATACTACTACCTTAAAATCTAGGAGTTTTCTTTCATGAAAGATTTAACACCACCTCTATTCTCAGGAGATGATTAAGAGTGAAATAAGGATGCAGACTTGACTTTTCTAGAGAAATGGAAAGACTTGCATGAACTCAAAATACCCTTGAGTCCTACCAAGTCCTAGAAACAAGCTTATTCCTTGGGCCAAAGGCATGCAAGTGGTGGATGATCTTGAAAGAATCTCACAAGATTCTTAAGAGTTGGAACCAATCTGAATATCTCTTTAAAAAAGAGCTCTAGTCCAAGAACAAGGATGAACATAATTGGGAAGAGTGGGACAAGGTCCTTCAGTGAGGGTGTCATCTCTCATTATACATTTCTCTTTATAAAGAAATAGTTCTCAAGCTCCAAAACTTGGATGATTTCCATAAAGTAAGGCGCTTTATTTGTGGCCACGATAAGGCAATTAAAGATGAATTGAAGAGAAGTACCCCTAAGAGAGCAATAAAGTTAGCATAGATATATGAAAATCATTCTAAGACTAGGCCACAAGCACTTCACCCTCTCAAGGAGAATAAAAGCTTTAAAAAAAGTAAACAAAAATTTATCACATTCAAGAGGGAGGACTTCAAGAATCCTCAACTTTCACACCAAGAATTGGCCCTAATGTATGGGAGAAGGCAAAAAATGAAAATATTTGATTCAAATGCTCAAATCTAGGACATTTAGGTAAAAATTGTACTATCATGGTGCAATAAAAGCCATCCACAAGAAAAAAGGGAAGGAAATTTCAGAATACACCTAGTCCAAACTTTAAACATGGAAAATAGTAAAGTTTGGAAAAAAAAGCTTTACAAAAAGATTTCACAAATCAATGTTGTTTTTCTATTCTATGTGGGTCCAAAATCATTTTGGATCACATGACTTAGTCAAACTCCATGCTTACATAAGAGGGTAAAGGGCCAGAGTCATGATATAGGACTCAATCACCCATAAACTTCTTAATTACCCATTGGTGAAGCGGTTGAGGTTGCCCTAGTAGAAGTCTCCACATCAATATGTAGTGTCCATGATACAAGAATGTGATAAGAAATTATGGGAAACTATGATCTATGGTATCAAAAACAAGTAGATGAGTTGTTTGATCAATTCAAGGGAGAAAATATATTTTTAAAGCTTGATCTTTGTCAAGAATATCATTAGATTAGGGTCAAATATAAAGATGTCCCCAATACAATTTTTAAAACTAAGTATGGGCACTTTGAATTCTTATTCATGCCACTTGGACTAGTGAATGCCCTCAATAGGTTCATGACTCTGATGGACACATTCCTTATTTACAAAAAATTGTATTTTAGTTCCTTGATTACATTCTTGTCTATAGTGAAGATGCATCTGCCCATTTAGATCATTTGGAAAGAAAAAATCCAAATACTCTTAATTGGCCACACCCTAAAACTATTACAAAACTTCAAAGTTTCTCAAGGTTATCAAGATATTATAGAAATTTTGTACCAAACTTTGCAAGATCTTGATCTCTTTATTGGAAAAAATAAAGGGAAAACCTAAAAGCCTTACTTGGGATACAAAATTGGATGAAATTATGGAAGAGGTTAAGAAATTCTAAGCATCAAGCCCAAATCTATGGATAGTAGATGCAAATGAACCCTTTGTGGTTGAAACAAATGCGAGTGAATTAGCAATCGGAGCTTTGTTGAATCAAAATTGACAACAAATTGCTTTTGGAAGTCAAAACCTAAAATCAACTCAATGCAACTATTCTACCTACAAGAAAGGTCTTTATGCCATTGGGCATGCTCTAAAGAAATGGAGACATTAATTGTTAGCCAAAGTAGTTGTAGTTTTTAATCAATCAAGTATCGAATGGTTTGCAAACCAATATGAGATACTCAAGGAGTTTGACTATGAGCTCAAAGATCAAAGAGGGAAATTCAATGTAGTTTCATATGCTTTGAACCATATTTCTATGTTGAATTCTTTGAGTTTCATGCAAATTTCCAATGACTTGGTAGAGTTGATTGAAGGTAAGTATCATGGAGATACAAGTTTTAAAGAAGCCTAGAAGAAGGATCTTAACTAAGGTACAAACTTATCATCTGAAGATAAGTTTAGATATTAAAGTATTTAATATATATATCTATTATACAAAGGAAAGGCATGTGTACCTTGTCATCAAGAACTTAGAAGGAAAGTTTTGTTTGAATATCATGATGCCAAAAGTGTTGGTCATCCAAGAATCAAAAAAACTTATGAGTTGGTCAAAAGATAGTTTTATTGGCCTAGTGTACATAAAGATATACAAGACTATGTACTTAAGGTATAAAATGTCAAGAAATGGAGGTGGAAAAGTTCAAGATAGGAGGCTTTTAACATCCCTTGGGAATTCCCAATGGTAACTGGGAAAGTATTTCCGTGGACTTTATTATGGGCTTGTCTCGAACCCAAAAAGTACATGATGTATTTTGGGTCATATTCAATCATTTGCTTGAAATGGCTCATTTCATTCCTACTCAAACTATAGATAAAAACTCCATAATTAGCTACAACATGTTGTTGTAACATCTCTATTGACTCTATGTTCTACCACAAGACATAGTGTCAGTCAAAGATAGAAAATTCACTAATCATTTCTAAAGCGCTACTTTTAGTAGGTTAGGAACAAAGTTGAATATGAGCTCAACAAAACATCCATAGATGGATAGGTAAACCAAAAGGTGTTACCATTAGTGTCCATGTGAAAGGCCAAATGTCCACTGGACACTTCTTTGTATATGTTCTTTAATGAAAGATATAGTGGCCTAGTCAGCCATAGACTGTAAGTTCGATCGCATTTGTAACACCTAAGAAGTATGTGTTCATGCTCCTTGTGTATTATGTTTTTTATGTGTATTTTGCAGCCTCTGTACAGAGTACTGTGTGCGGAACTTGGAGCTTGGTTTTCTACTTTGAGGATATCATCATGGAGCTCTCGAGAAGTAGAGCACATTGTGGTGCATCGCCATCAAAATACTTCACTGGTATTAGAGCGTTTCGATGCAAAATCTTTGTTCCTTTTGTGCGAGTGAAGCAAGCACCTGGCCGCCCACCCAAGGCTTTCAACTAAGGCAGCAACCTTGGCATACCTTGTCATCCGAGTCACCGAAGTCACCATTGGTGCCATTGGCTCCACGTGAGGGAGGACCTCAACGATCAAGGAAGATCAAGGCTCCCAGTACTTGTCGAGAGGTCACCCATCCCTGTATTGTTCTCGCTGGAGCTCGCTTAAGCTTGGCAATCGCTTGCCACTAAGATACACTCTTGTGGTGTCTAAAGAAGGGGAAAGACTAAGGTTAACATTACTGTAAACATGTTTTGGTCCCTCAAAGCTTCATTCTTAGCTTTCAAAACCTATTTTTGAAGCATTTTTGGGATGATTTTTGGAGCCATTTTGGAGTACTTTTGTGCATAGCTCTCTTCACACAAGTTCAAGAACATCAAGCAAAGTGTTCTCTGTACTTCTCTAAAAATAATAATTCACTTTCAGGGCCATGTTTTCAGCCACACTTGTAAAACTACAGGTTTCTTGAAAGGTTTTTCAGTTCTGGTGAGAGCAGCCACTACAAATTTATGCAGGTTTTTTGAACCTACACATTAGAGTTGACAAGCACTTGTAGGTGTTGTTGGCTAGTTTTATGGGCTCTGCATTTAGGCTTTCCGTGACATTTTACTTCATATATTGAGCAAATATACACTATGTATGCTTCTATGGATACCACTTATGTACATCCATGAGGTCATTGACATAGTGGTTATGTTTTTTGCATAAAGCCTTTTACGTTTGATAAAGAGGGTCATGGTGAGGTTCCCTTAATTGGGAGACACCCAAATGCTGGGGTCTCTTTGGTGATGTAGGGAAGACTTACCCAACCTCACCATAGGAGATGTATGATAGTTGTTCATAGGTGCTCGATAAGCCTAATTGGCTTCTTTTGGGTAAGTGATTATATGTAGTGGAGTCAATGATTCACTATGCAAGTAAACATGTTAGTACTTAAAATTTTAGGAGATTTTGACACTAGTCATATGCTTATTTTGCAGAGGATACTCTCGCAAAATTTTTCTAGATTTTCTAGTTTTGTCAACTATCCAGTGGTCAATTTACTCCTTGATACACTTATTGGTGTGAGCACATTTATTCTCACATAATCCTTCTGGTTGTTCATTACTGTTCATTAATTCCTTTTTCTGGGAATATTTTTGAATTCTCTCCTAGAATCTAACACTTGGTCATCCTTCTTTGAGCCTTAATGGTGTTTGGACTCTTCTAGCTCCATTATCATTCTACTCAGTTGTCTACCATCATGGCATCAGAGGTCTCAAGCACATCTAGTGGATCAGGATCTAGTGCCAGTGTTCCAAGGAGGAGTTATAACTTGCAAGGCAAAGACCATTTTGAGATCCAAAAATTTGATGGCACAACTTTTCTCTATGGAAGAATCAGATTAAAGATGTGTTGATTCAAAGGAGGAATTGGAATTAAGTAGAACCTCAAAGAAGCCTATTGACATGGATGAAGATAATTGGGATGAGTTAGATGAAATGGCCAAGTCTACCATTTGATTACACCTAGCAGATAATGTTTACTTTATAGTATTAGACTTCTAAGTGCAAAGGAGCTTTGGAAGAAGTTATGCAATACATATGAAAAAGAGACAGCATCAAATAAAGTGTATCTTATGAGAAAGTTATATGACCTTTGCATGAAGGGCACAGATAGTGTTGTTGCTCATCCAAATGAGCTCGATGCTATATTCTCCGAGTTATAGGCTCAGAAAATGGATATGGATAATGAAATGAAAATTGTCTTGTTGTTATGCACCTTGCCATCATCGTGGGATGCGTTTTGCATAGCTATTAGCAATCGTGCACCTGGTGGTAAACTAGTCTATGATGACATATGTGGAGCAATCTTGAGTGAGGAGATTCATAGAAAATCTATGGTTGGCACTAAAAGTGGAGATGCATATAATGTTTGTGATTCTTACCAAGGAAAGAATCAGCAATGTGTAGGAGCAAGAACAAGGAAAAGAATGTTCAATGGAATAAGGGTATAAGTAAATCAAGGAATATTGATATTGAGTGCCATTATTTTCATAAGAAAGGACACATGAAGAAAGACTCTTACGCATTGAAGAATGCTAAAGATAAAGGATAGAATTTTGATGGGCATGTTCAACAATCACCTGCACCATCTACTTCAACTATGAAGATTGAAAAAAATAATGCTATTTCTAATGATGCTGATGTGTTGACACTTGATAATACTATGCCAACTGAGGCTCTTATGGCTGATTCTCTTTCCCACACATGGATACTAGATTCTACTAGAGTATGTTACTTCTTTCCATGTGACACCACACAGGTTGGTTCTCTAATTTTGCACCAAAGTCTCTTGGTACCGTGAGACTTGGTGACCCTTACCAGTGTGATGTTGTGGGGATTGGAGATGTGGTTATGTATTTCATTGATGGTTCAAACTTTACTATGCATAATGTATGACATGTACCTCAGCTATCATGCAGTTTGATGTCAGTTGGTCAACCTTATGACCTTGGTTATGGGTCTTTTATGCTCAGTCCTTTTGTATATAAAAGGGCAATGTGGTTATTGCAAAGGGAAGCAAAATTGGCTCACTTTATTCTTTATTTGTATCACAGAAAGAAAACTTGTTATATGTCTTGTATTTGGCATCGTTGTTTGGGCCATATATCTTGTAGTGGAATGGAAAATATTTCTCATTCTAGCTACTTACTTGTGTTATATTTCTTTGATTTTTCATTTTGTGAACATTGTTAATATGGAAAGCAAACCAGAAATGTGCATAGAATGCACATAGACTCTTCAATTCAGCCTTTAGATCTCAATCATAGAGATTTGTGTGGTCCTATGCCCACAAGGTCATTAGGTGGTTGTCTTTTGTCACTTTCATAGATGATGCTACTAGAAAAGTTTGGGTATATCCTATCATATTGAAGGATGGGGTATTTCCTACTTTCATAAAATGGCTTGCTTCAGTTGAGTCTAAAAAAGGAACTAAGGTCAAAGCTTTATGTTCAAATAATGGGGGTGAGTATACCTCGCATGAATTCAGGCTTTTTTTCTAGTCTAGAGGAATTTGTAGAGATTTTACAGCTCGTTATATCCTAATGGAGAATGGTGTAGCTGAAAGGATGAATAGAACTTTTCAGGATAGAGTAGTCTCTATGCTACATCATGCAAACCTTTCACAAGGCTTTTGGACAGAAGCAATATTGACCACAGTTCATGTGGTTAACCTTTCACCTAGTATTGCCAAAGATCTGAAAGTGGCACAAGAGTTATGGACAGGGAAGCCACCATATTATGATCATCTTTGAGTTTTTGGTTGTGAATCATATGTTCATATACCCAAGAATCTTATACAAAAGTTGGACCATAAGTGAAAGAAATGCATTTGGATATGGTTGAGAAGGACAATTTGGGTATCGCTTATGGGATCTTGAAACATGGTCAGTGATCAGAAGTAGTGACATCATTTTCAATGAGTCTAAGATGCATAAAGCCCATGAAGGAGCTTGAAGTGAGAAGAGTGATATTTGAGGATACTAGTCCTCCAGTTAGCATGCATAAAAATGTTTCACATAGGGACGTTCAAGAGAATGTCCAATCAGATGAGTCTCCAAATGTTCATGTTCAGCAACCTTGAGATGCTTTGCACATGTCTCACATCCACTTGATAGATATGTTCCAAGTTTAGATTTTATTATGCTAACAGATGTTAGTGAACTTCTTGCTACAAAGAGGCTATGCAGACAGAGGATCATGTCAAGTGGGAGTGTGTCATGAAGAGTGAGTTGGATTCTATTCACAAGAATGGTACTTGGGATTCAGTACCTTTGCCAAAGGGCAAGAAAGCTTTACTATGTAAATGTGTATCTAAGCTAAAATTCACATCAGATAGTGCTTCTCCAAAGTATAAAGCACAGCTTGTTGCAATGGGTCTTAAGCAACAACGTGGTGTTGAATTTGAGGAAATCTTCTTGGATTTTGAACCTATTTGGCACTGCTAGATGCTTTGTTTTTCTTATAACACTTGTATATTGTAATCTATCATATAAATATTGCATGCAATCAATTTGTATCTTTATAGAGCATTGGCATCTTTTTTCCTCTTGTTTTACTTAAAATTGTGTGCAACCCGGCATTCTTGTGTTCTCTTGTACTTGCACAAAGCATTTGTGATTTTTTTAGCAACAGAGATGTCAAATGGAGAGTAGAGATGTAGTTGACTACAGACTTGGACACATATATATTTCTTTGGGAAAACAAGAGGATGAAATTCAAGTTCAAGTCTGAAACTTTGAATGTTAGCAAAAATGATGTATTTGTTTTCGACTCTTCATTCGAGGAAAAAAATAATGGAAGACTCTTCTTGCATCTCAACCATCATGTTTGAGGAAAGGGGTACATAAATACATTGAAACATGTCTCAAAGCTTCATAGAGGCATTATGATAGAATTAAAAAAAATGCCCATTCTCATTTATTAGCAACCATCCACAGAGTTATTAAAATTGTGCTTAACTGTGCAAAGTGGAGGGTGGCTAACCATTTTCCTTCTTCCAAAGATCTTAAATCTATAGCCCTTATGATGAAGGGAAATTGAAAGAATGAAGACATTGGAATTACATGTCCTTCATGGTGGTCTAGTCTTTGTGTTTCCTTCTTAGAGTCATAGTCTCGATAATAGAATTCACTTTACTTAAAAGGTTTGCCATAGCTTTGTGCATAGTGAGTATTTTGTGTTCATTGTATGTTTGAGCTTGAACAATGATAAACTTTGTCGATTTGAAATGACATAGAGGGAGATAAAAATCTCCATTCAAAAACCATGAACTTGGTGTGTAATGCTTAAAGTGATAATAGATCTTCTTTTATGAAAACATAAGCATCCTATGAAACTTGTGAATTCATCTTGTTGCATTTGGAATCTATGCATTAATGTTGAGGAATGGTGTTTTCCATCGGAAATGAAAAAAATCTTAGAAAGCACAAATGGATCTCTCTTATCTTGCTCCTTGGATGTGCATTGGTCAGTTCTTCCATTTCTAATGTCATGCCCATTCCCCTCTCCCTCCTTTTTAAGAATGGTGTGACATACCTGGTGAACCGGACATGATAGGAAGTGATAAGTAGGACTCTTAAGCTCACGTACCAACAAGAGAAAAGAAACTAGTAAGAAGCAAGGTTTGATAAACTCTCCCATCCGACTAGTTATGGGAGACACCACAATTGCTCAGATGTATGTGATAACTCAATTTTTGCATTTCCAGCAAGATGAAAAGAGGAAAATTTTCATTCAAAAATTTCAAGACCATGTTGTCAAACGAAGTGTATATTTTAAGGGTAAAAAGATCACATGATTTTGCAAGGAGTATGAATTAGAAGCTCAATACCTCGGGGTTGGGATTATGCCTATGAACTACTTAGAGCTCATAGAGAATTTTTTGTATGTGTTCAAATTGCATTTATGTGACTGACTGATAATAGAAGGTCAAACAAAATGGTCACAGCACAAGTCAACACTCACAAAAATGTTTGCACTTGAAGATGTTGACAAGGTAACTCGAACAACATTTTTTAAATGGCTCTATAAAGCTAAAGACTAGTCCATCTTAGACATTAAGACAAAATTTGATCATCAATTTGATGGCCTATTGGAATCTGATAAGAAAGTTGTAGAGCATGAAAAAGTATTTTTATTCCTATGAGCAATAGATATGAAAGCTTGTAAGGAACTTCTTTCGTAGTTATAGGATATCCAAACAAAATCTGGCCTTGCAAAAGAATGAGACGATGTTGAAGATGTAGTTAAGAGTATGTAGAGAAGCAACAAACCATGGAAAAGTTTATGCAAGACTCACATGAAGATTTGCAAGAGGAACAAATGCAGGCAAAACAACAGCCTGCTCCAAATCCTCAAGTTAATCCACCGACTCTGAAACATGTTGTGTCTCCTAATTCTATGGAGGGAACGTTGAACAAATTTAGAAATCTTACCATCCAAAGTGTTAAGCAGATGATAGAGTCCCAATCTTCACAAACAACAATAGAGAAAGCTCGAAAGAATCTAGAAACTAAGAGATGTATCTGGTGTGACTCATTGGAGCACAACAGGTACTCATGTGAAAGATTTAAAGAGGAATTGACTAAGAATTTGGTTTTTATCAAATAAAAGATGATCTATGATACAAAAACTAGAGAGAAGATGAATATAAACTTTGGTCATGGAGGCATGTGAATATTTTTCACGGCACCTCTAATAACTTTTCTTCAAGTTCTCATATGTCCACATTATGAATGCCAAATAATTGATGACAATGAAGATCCAGAAGCTTGGTCTAGAGTGACGAAATTGCTAGACCAAGGAAAAATGCACCAAGAAATCTTAAAAATAGCAAGTAATGAAATTTGAGGAGTAACTGGATGGAAGGTTCCAATGGATATGCTCTCACTAGTCACATATTTATGCTCTTCAATGGAGCATGAAACAATAGTTGAAGAGAAAAGAAGAAGGGTTAATGAAGGTGAGGAAGAGAAGAGGAGAACTAGGTGGCAAGTGGAAGCATCAGAAGACCAATCTCAACAACCAAACCAAAATCAACTGACACAAATGAATCAACCTACTCAAATTGTTCCTCCACTACCAACAACAAATCAATCAAATCAAGTTCCAACTGAAACTCAATATCCTACTTTTGCTAAGAAGTCAATTCTCATACAAACTACTAATCTTCCTCAAGACCAGGAGATAAATCTTGCAAAGAGAGGCCAAGGTAAAACAAAGAATCCATCATACATGTTGAAGTCATACATTGAGCAAGATACCGATCTAAATCAAGTTTTCAAAAAGCGAGTACTTGATAGTGTGATTGAGTTTAGGATTTGTTGGGGATAGCCAAGCAGGAGTTCTTAGAAGTGATAACTGACCTCTTAAGAAGAAAATGACAACCAATAGTTGAAGCTTAGGAATTTGAAAGGATGGATGAGGACTCACCTATTCAAGTCTCACAAGAACAAGCACATGAAGAGAAAATGTGTTTAAAAAAATTGAAAGTAATGTGCATCCATGTGCACACGAGGAAATGTATTTGGAACGAAGCTCTCAAGAAATAATCCCTTCAAGCCACTATACCAAGGGCCATTGGGCTCGAGCCACAATAGAGACATTAGTTAGGTTGGATAAGATCATTACTCCTATGGTTTCTCTTATTGACTATAGATCCAAAATTAATCTTATGTCTAAGCACCTTTATATGAAGGGAAAATGGCCGATTGACATGTAGCCAAGATGGAGAATTCAAGTTGCGAACACAATGCGGGGAGTTCTTTTTGGTGCATGTCAACAAGTGCAGGTCACGATCGGTGTTGTGAGTGACTACCAAAATTTCTTTGTTCAAGATCACTCTAGTTATTCACTGATATTAGGGCAACCATATATTACTGCTCTAATAATGCAAATGAGAGTTTTGGAAGATGGCTCAGCTTACACAAGAATCCAAAGTAAAGATGGCAAGAAGGCCATTCAACTCATGACAGTCTGTGTAAATCACATCAAGAATAGGACTTCTCTCATAATAGACCTATTCTTGATGAGCCTAATGAACAAAGTTTTTGAAGGAAGTTTTCATAATTGGAGACTATGAAAGCTTAGACAATGGAAGGTTCTCGAGTGTAAATATGTTCATAACAAGATTTATGCAGTTTCTTTGACTAATTATTTCAAGTTTTTTGTTTTTTCAAAATTAAAAAAATGGAAAAAAATATATATAACATACCTTCAAAGGAACTTCTATGGATGCAAAGTATTGGACTTGATGAAGAAATCTCAGGGGTTTTTGACATCTCTTTTGTTGATACAATATTTTACTTAAAAGAGTTGATGAATGGGAGGGGAGGTGATTGTGTGATTCATGTTCACTCTATTTCTATGTATAGGGAAATAACAAAATTTGAACATAATAAAGAGGAAAGAGAAGTTTTTTGTTGAAACAAAGTATAAGACAATTGATAAAAAGGTTAAACCAGTTGTCATTCTGCTTCTCAATAATAGCAATCAACTTATGGATGGAGTGAAAAATCATCCATCATGCAGGGATAAGAGAAATATGGGACATGATTTCACTAAAGAAACCCTTCAAAACATTCATTTATGGAAAGATGACTTCCTCAATGAAGAAGAAAAGGACATTCTCCTAGATGATTTTTAGACATGGGAAAGCCTTTTCCTTTGATTCCCAAGAAATTGGGTGTCTAGATCCATTTGTGATAGCCCGGATGATAAATTTTATGATACCACACATACCATGGAATCTTCGGCCAATTCTGGTACCAAAGGCTCATATTTAAAAACTAATTGACCTTCTGAATGAGAAGATTAGAATGGGGATTCTTAAGCCATCAAGTGTTCCCTCTTCTAATCATTGGTTTACCATTTCAAAAAAGAATGAGTCTTTGCAGTTTATTCAAGATCTACAATTAGTTAATAAAGTGACTATTCAGAAGATCAATTGTCGATGAATATGTAGAAGCTTTCTCAGGAAGATCAATTTACTCAATGGGAGACTTGCATTCTAGATATCATCAATTCCAAGTAGCTCTTGAGAGTCATGATTTGATGACCATGAGGATGCCACTTGGACTTGTGCACATGTGTACCTTACCACAAGGAGCCATGAACTTAGTGGCACATATGATGAATGGTATGCATAAGGTACTTAGGGAGTTTATTCCACACCTGATCATGCCACTCATCGATGACATTCCAATTATGGAATGTGAAGAGAAGGATAAAGATGAGACTCTTGATGATAATGGATGTAGAAAGTTTCTTAAAGATCTTATAAATGATTGTGAGTCAGGTGCATTTGACATTATCTACAGAAAAGTCAATATCTTGAATGTAAGAAGTGTTAATTGTGGGGATTTTATGCGGTCCAAAGGAAAGAAAACCATGCCTAAGGAAATTTGATGCTATCCAAAATATGAAAGAAGTTTGCTCCTCGATCACCAAGGTGATTAGATTTCTTGGTGCATGTGTTTTCTATGTAGTGTGCATTCCACATTTTGCATATGTAGTAGATCCACTCTATCAGTAGCTACAAAAAAGGAAAAGATTTCAATGGAAGGAAATCCATACTCAAGTTATGAGAAAACTAAAAAAGGCACTCTTAGAGGCTCCATTGCTCAAAAAGGCCAATTACACCAATAACAAACCAATTTACATTACTATAGATACAATTCCAATAGGCATAGGTTGGGCAATCAGCTAGGAAGATGACCAAGGGAAATGATATGCCATTCGTTTTGGAGCAAAGGTGTTAAATGTTCACCAAAGAGGCTATCTTCAGATCAAGTGTGAACTCTAGAGAATTATGATTGCATTAAAAAGTAATAAAGAATACTTAATTGGAGCAAATGTAGTAGTGGAAATAGATTGTTTGTCGTTGTTAGGGATTATCGTGAATTGTTCCACTATAGACACTGTTATGCTAAGATGAACAGCATATATTAAGTTGTTAAACCTTGAGTTTGTCCATACAACTAGAAGAAATATTGTAGTGGCTTATATGTTGTCACAAGCAATATATTAAGATGAAGACTTAATGATTTCAAATGATGAAGATATAGGCTCGAACTTTTATGCTTCACATGTACATACATCTAGCCTTGATGAAGCATGCACAAGACTGAATAAATATGAGTTTACGTATCAATTTGAGAAGTCAGAAGCTAACATTGAATCTTTGAAAAGAAGGAAACAAAAGAATTTAGGAAGTGGAAAAGAAAACAAAAAGAGAAATGAGAATATTTATGAAATTCAGATGGGAATAACAGAGAGATTTAATGAGAGTGAATATGAAAGTGAACGGAAAGGCATTGTACTCACAAGAGGAGATTTGACAAATCATGTTGAAGGAAGAGCTCTAAGAATGAAAATTACAAGTCATGTATGTAAATTTCTATAAGAAGATGTATTCAACAGGTTTGGATATGTTGAAAAGATAGTTCCTGATAAAGGTGAGATTGACGCTTAGGAAGCAAAGGATTTCTTTGCAAAATATGGTATTATGCTATCACTCACCATAGCGTATAATCTAGAAGCCAATTGTAAAATTGAACGTGGACATCCGCAAATCATTAAAGCGTTGGCAAAAAGCCTATGACAAGAAAATCAGGAATTGGCCAAAGTATCTTCCCTCTGCCTTGTGGGAAGATAGGATGATGTGCACAAGGACTAGGATGATGTGCACAAGGACTAGGATGATGTGCACAAGGATTACTGGATATATGCTAGCGGAACTAATGTATTGTCAGAAACCTATATTACTGACAGTCACACGCTTTAGCATGGACCTCATTGCCCTAGCAAGATGAGATGTCAAGAGAGGATCTTTTAGCAGTGTGAATCCTTCAATTGGAAAGAGGGAGGAACTTGATAGAAGGAGCAACAATCAAACTCAGAGCATCAAGAGAAAATAACAAGATAGCATTTGAGAAATCCTATAGATTGAGGCCCAAGGAGATAAATGAAGGTGATTGGGTGCTTGTCTATGATAGTTCGTTAGACATTCAATATGAAGCATGGTATAAATTAGTAAAGAGATGGTTTGGACCTTACATGGTATGTAAAGTGTTTAACAATGGCACTTACTCACTTAGAGAGTTAGATTGAGTGTTGGTTGTGTTGGTTGTAATATAATAGATTGAGTGGGAAACTTGTATCTACTTTATTCTCAAAGTTTGTACAAAGTTCAATAAAATTGCCTGAAATAAGCATGTGCTAGTTGGTTTTCTAAATGGTGATTTATATCCAATCATGGCTATTTGATGCTCGTTTATGATTGTTATATATGCAGGTTGGCACATCCGGAGGATGCACAGATCTAGAGAGAGTGGATGTCGTAGTGATCTCACTCCACATCTTGAGGTTACAAAGGCATAGAGCTAAAGGTGTTTAATGTACAGCTTCCTATGAGCATATTCTGTTATACGTGAATAATTGGAGGGTTTTCTTTTATGTTAAACTCTTATCAAATTGGTCGAAAAAGTGTGATACTGATGTTATTCACCTGTTAACTTGAGTTTACGAGGGAAAATAAGAGGAAAAAGAAAGGATAGCCATGAGCACCTATCTGGGAGATTTTTTCTTCCCTTTGGAGCAAGTATGATATGTGGCATTCTGGGAGGAGAACTTTGGATAGAGGGAAAGGAAGATTATTATTCATCGTAATTTTGAGGAGAGGGGATACGAAAGCAAAGGGGTTCAAAACTTGATGGGTAGGCTCTAATTCTTTTTTGGTCAAAGGATTAAGGTTTTATGATTTTATCGAAGTTAAGAAAGATTAGCATTGTATTTGCATCCTGGACAGATGGGCACAACATCAAAGAAAGAACTCTTTGCTGGGGAAGAAAGGCATGTATAGAGGAAGAGCATGTTGTGAAGTTTTTCTAAGAGATAGATATCTCAGCCATGGTTGAAGCCAAGTAGCTTTCCCTTCCAATGAAGATCCAAGTTTCCACAATCTCTAACTCGATGAGGCCCAACTCTAGAGGGTTGCATGTACACCCATGCACCGTTGGAGTACTCATGTGATAGCCATTGTCCATCTCTGGCTTTGATATTGTGACATCTTAATGTGAGGATTTCATCTTTTGGTCGCCTAGAAGCTTTAGATGTTGCCATTGAAGCTAAAGGTCTTCAAGCTACAACAGTAATTCGAGACAGGAGATGCAGGTAGGTTGGAGCGTAGAAATAGGAGCTTCAATGGTGTGCTACATAGTGAAAGTAGTGGGAAAAGATGACTCTTTGGGACCTGGGTATGAAATGTGAGGTTTAGGGGGGGGGGATAACTCTTTTTTAGTTTTTTTTTTTTTTAACCATTTTTTAAGCTCAAAACATGCACGGATTTTGAATTTGGGGTCAAAAAGAGTACTTTTGATCCTAAAAAGTAATGGGGGTCCATTCTCAGGTGTTATGATGAGTTTTTTAACTTTTTCGAAATTTTGAATTTTTGGGCCCAACTAAGTTACAAGATTCCTTCTCTATCTAGAGGCAGCTCATTAAATAAGGGAGAAATATGTCCCATCTGCCCCCTTCAGCCTAGTATTTTATAGGGCATAGATTGTGGCCATCACCCTCTTCTGATTCGTCCATCGCTAATCACTCTTCAATCTAAAAGGCCCATGCACGGTTCATTTTTTCCCCTAATGCTGAATTTCTTTTAAATTATATACCATCTGCAACCAATTTCCTTTTTATTTGACGACATTGGAACCAAATCCCAAGTGTCCATCTCCTTCAATGCATCTATTTCTTCTTTCGTGGCCTTTTCCCAATTAGGGTTTCCATTTGCCTCTTCATAGGTTGAGGGTTCCTCTGAAATAGAGTCTTTTGCCAAGTATATTGAATGCTTCGTAACAAATGTGCAATCATATCCATACTTTTCTGGTTGTTTCTTTTCTCTTGTTGATCTTCTAGGTGCTTGTTTGGAGCATTCTCCAACCTCTTGCACCTTTGCTTTGCCTCTTGACTTCCATAGCTTGTAATCCTTTTCCCTTTCATCTTTGTCATCCTCTGTATCACTTCTTGGATCTTGGACCTATGTATCATGCTTGCTTCCTAATTGATGAGAATCAGAATCAAGATCATATGGTAGAGTTACCTTTTGTTTGTCTTCATCATACCAAGACCTGTGTTCTTCAAACACAACATCTCTACTTATAGTGAATTGCTTGGTTGAAGGATTATAGAACATGTAACCCATTTGAGTTGAATCGTATCCAATAAACACTGCCTTTGTTGCCCTTTCATCTAGCTTACTCTTATTTGTGATGGTACATGAACATAAGATTAACAACCAAAACCCTTGCAATGTCCAAGGCTAGGTTTTCTTCCATGCCATGCTTCATAAGGAGTCATACCTTGAAGTGATTTGGATGGTAGTCTATTGACAACGTACACAGTAGTTGAAATAGTCTCTGCCCATAGATAATGTGGCAACTTCATCTCTTCAAGCATTGTTCTGGCTGATCCAACCAATATCTTGTTTCTCCTCTCAGTGATTCCATTTAGTTGAGGAGAGTACCTGGTAGTCACTCCCCTTTTGACACCTTTATCCTGCAAGAACTCATCAAACTCTTTGGAGACGTATTCTCCCCCTCCATCAGATTTAAGCTTCTTTAATGATCTACATGTATGATTCTCCACATGTGCCAGATACTTTTTGAAGCAATCAAACAGTTCATTCTTACTCTTGATAAACTATAGAACAGTCCATCTACTATGGTCGTCAATAAATGAGACATAATACTTTGATCCTGCCAATGAAGGTTCTTGACTTGGTCCCCATACATTTGTATGTACTAAGTCCAATAAGTTGTTGTGGATGTAGCCTTTGTGGTTCAAGGAGTATCAAAACCTAGCCGAGTGTATGAAGACATGCATTCAAATGATGATCAATGCAAATGAACTTCCCAAAGAGTGCAAACAAGGCTAATACTAATCCAAACAAGCTTCAACTGTCAGTTATGGTGTCGCGATACTTGGAGCAGCAGCCAAGAGTAAAATGAGCTTTTCTCTCAGCTCCGAACTTCGAATATAGCAAATAGCATATGCATTTCAAAGCTCTCAAAAAGACACATCCAATAGTGGTATTTTCACTCAATTCTGACGCTTCTACTTCAAGTTATGAGCAAAATACGGAGTCACGGGAATGACCTTCCTACACTTCAGCACTTCCTACACTTCACACACACCTTAACAACAGCAAACAAACACTTTCATGGATAGACAACACTTCCTAACACTCTTTTCAAGCATCACACATGCATACAAGCTCACAAAGAAGATGATATAGAGAGAGGAAGACACAAATTCGAATTTCTGTGCTCTTGATTCTCACAATGGCAGAAAGTCCTTCCAAAGAGTCACAAATTGGCTTATGTACATGTGCCCTAAAAATGGTTCTTTCACACAAGAGACCGGCACTTTATTCACTAAAAGACTAATTTCCTACTAATTTACATGGGTAAGCTACTAATCTTCTGTGGGGATGCATCTAGAGGACTCCTCTAGTGCATTTACATCGAAAAATATATTACAAAATGATTATGATACAAAAATAAGGTGTCCAAATCGGAAAAATTTTGGGGTCCGTCTTTTGCTCTGCCTTGTGCTCTTCTTTGCTCTGCAACACTCTCCCCCTCTTTGTCTCTGTCATCCCTTGACAAGCTTTACTTCTTGTCTTCAGTTTGTTGTCCGCATGCATCTTTTGGTCAGTTCTGCCTATTTGTTAAACAGGTGTTCAGTTTTGATGGCCTCTTCTTGATTCTTCTTTTACATCCTCTGGGTCTGATGCATTTATGTTGCCTGTTAAGTCGGACTGCCATGCACACCACCCGTGGAAGGTATGAGGATGTCATCCTTCAGCCTTCGATCTGGATCTTCCAAAGACCCAGATATTGAAGGACCTTCTTGTGGTTTCGAAACCGTTGGATATCTTCTTGCACTTCTTCATGGATACTTTCCTGGCCCTGGTTCCTCCTTCCACCTACGTGCTTTTCCTTGATATGTGCCCCTGTGGGGCTCTGTGTAGAGATGGGTGTTGCGCCCCTGCGGGGCTTCTTGCAGAGATGTGTGTCTTCTAAATATTATCTTTTTAGTGAAGCTTCTTTCTTTGTCTTCTTCTTTTCTTCTTTTTGCTTGACTCTCCCTCAACACTGCCCCCCTCCTGAACTCTGTCGTCCCCGACAGGCTTTGGAAGTCGACGGGAGTATGTTATGTACACTTTTTGCTCTCTTTCATTAAGCAGATTAGCTTCACGTATCATGAGTTGCTTCCACTGTTCTGCACACCATCATGTGGCGGCTGTCTATGGTCAGCGAAGAAGCTTAGTTCATATGCCACTAATCTGGCATTCAAGTTGGATGACATCTTTAAAAAGATTTCTGAATCAATTTCAAAAAACCCTGTGAAAAAGGCTTCTTCGAATGTTTGCATATATGTACTTGGTAAAAACATCAGCCTAGAATAATATGCCATTATTGTGGGTCGGCTAGGCATAACAGACAAGTTAAAAACGAGAATATTTGTTCCCTGATTAATGCCAATGAAATTCAAAAATGTATATGCCACGTGTTTGAACACCTTCAAAACTGTGAGGATCATGCTGAGGATTTTATTCGTCATTTTAATAGTTAGATCAGGTACTGTTGCGTAAACATGTAGCCAAAATTCGATTGTTTTTACCATGTAATCTTTCGTTGGTAGATAATTATGGGGTGGGCTTGGAAGTAGCAGATAATTCATCCACTGTTTATTGATAGCACCATTCTTTTGCATGTCCAAAAATTCTCTTGCTTCGCGGCGACATGGTGTTGGGCAAAATGAAGGATTTGCCTGTAATAAGTATGGTGGTGCTTGCCAGTGCACCCGCAATGTAGGATTTTCTCCAAAAATTTTCTTCTCCATACAGGCTGTACAGCTTCAAATTCCTCTTGAGTATAAGTGAATGTGTCATTTTTGAAGTGCAGCTGCTCATCTAGATTTTTCTGTGTAATCTTCTTTATAAATTGCCTTGTTTTCTCTTTCAATAATCCGTACGGAATGTTGAAAGGCTTCATTATGGTTTCCAAGTCTTTGCCCTTTATTTTTGCCTCCTTCATGACTTTGATCACTTCATTTTCAAAATTCTCTGTTAACCGAGACACCAATAGTGCCTGTTCCTTCTGACCTATTTCTGCAGTTTATGGCATTGGATGATCATCATGTGGTTCTGCCATCTGATCTTTTATTGGAGAATTATAAATCGGTGGAGATAGAGGACGTACCTCTACCTCGTCAGTAGGATTCTCTTGTATCGGCTCTACTGGTGTCCCGATTGGTACTTTCTCTTCTGTTTTGGTTTCTAATTGTGCAAGGCGTGCAGTCTTTTCTTTCATTTCTTGCATAGCTGCCCTGAGTGCCTCTTTGGCCGCAAGTAACTCGTTACCAATCTCTGCTACTTGGTCTACCTTTTCGTTGTAACTCTTTACAAGTTTGGCATTCACATTTTGCAGTTGTGTTTTTAGTTCATTCGTTTCATTGATATACCTGCTTTCCCATTCTTCTGTTCGTGCTTGCTCTTGTTTCAGCAAATTTGGATATTTCTCAATTTGATCTCTTAGTTCTTTCTGGTCAATAGCTGTAGTCTCTTGTTTTTCGATAGGCTGGTCATACAGTAATGCCTTCATCAGTTCTTTATTGCAACCACATAAGCTATCGTTTTCTTCCATGTATACTTTCAGTTGTGTTTCGAGCAGGTTGCTGCGTGCTTTCATCCTCTCTTTGTCTGCTTTGCTGGCTTCATGTTGTCTTTGTAAGTCTGTCAGTTGTGCCTGGAGTTGATGATGCTGCTTCATCAATGTATCACATTGTGCTTTGATAACGAGTAACTCCGTTCCTTTTGCTGAAATCTCTTGTTGGGCCTGGATGAGCTGTGCAGACAATTTCTCACTCATGACTTGAAACGGATTCTTTTTCCTCATGGCCTTATCGTATCTGTGTCCATCATTTGCTATTGCATGTCCATGGCCGTTTGTATCATTTGCTTGACAACATGTTTCAATTGAGTCACATCAACGGATTCTTTTTCCGCATCTGTGTCCATCATTTGCTATTGCATGTCCATGGCCGTTTGTATCATTTTCTTGACAACATGTTTCAATTGAGTCACATCAACGTTTAACCATGTGGTAGGGATGCTAGGTTCTTCACTTGTTATAACATCTTTCCCTTGTGCAACATGTAATGTCGTATCATGGGGCTGCCGAATATGGAGTTGTATCCTTGGCTCAGCCTCCTTGTGGTCAATGTTACCTTGAGGTGTATCATCAGGCACTTCAATCACGATTGGCTCCTTATTTTGTTGTAGGCTTGCTCCCTGGTGCACCGTTGTTTGTATTTCCTCTTTTATAGGTGGCACAGCATCTTTATTTGTGATTGGAGCTTCCTTGATGCTGATCTTGGATGTATCATTCAATTGAATAACATGTATTGTTTCAGCGGGAGCTTCTTGGTTCCTGTCCGCTGACTATTGATTGTCAGGGGTGACTTCGATTTGATTGATCTCTGTCCATTCCTCATTGTTCATTTCTGTTCTTATGTGAGTGTCTAATGTGTCTTTCTCTGGGTTGGATTCCTCATTAGAACTCGAATCATCTAATCCCAGTGCTTTATACCTGGCAGCTAGTTCTGGGGTCTATTCTTTATTCTTTTGTTGCTTGGTTTGGCTTGCCTGTCTGTATTGATGACCTTGAATGTTTAAATTTACTTGCCCTTGCATGTACATATGTGTCTCTTCTAGAGTTGTCGAGAGGTCTCTTTTCGTAATGGGTTGTTGTGTCATTGGAATCTTTGGCAATATATGTGTTCTCTTTGATTGTGGTGTTTCTTGAGCTTCTTTTTCTCTTAGGCGTTTAGTCCCTCTCATAGGTTTCTTTGAACTGTTTCCCACTTCTTCAATAGAGATTACTGTTTTCTTTTTCTTTGGAACAGTCTGCATATTTTTCTAGCTCGATTGAGGTCGGCATCAAGCATAAGCAATTCTTCATGTCAAGTGCCTCATAAATGAGTAGGGTCAAGGCCGAACTACCATTCTAATTGTAAGCATAGCTAGGCATGTATTGATCAAGATGAAGGTCAAATAGCCGCATCAATACCCATAATTTCTATCATCACCAATGTATTACCACAACAAGAAGTTCTTCCAATAATGGTAGCTATTTCATATTCAGCGAGCTCTGAGCATCAAATCTTGTATTGATTCATTTACTCTCCTCTCTACATCTTTAAACTTTTCTTCATATTCTCTAAATTTTTTTTGTATAGTTTCATTTGCTTTGTTTTCCATTTCTATGAATTTATCTTCCCATTTTGTCAAGTGTTGATCCATCAATGCATGCACATATGCTTCATCAATAACAATACTCTTGGAATTATGCTCGGGTAATTTAATTTCAAAAGATTTGTTACGTTGATTTATATTTTTCATGTTTGTACGCTGCTTTTTGCCCATAACTCACGCTTGAATATCAAAGAAGCACCACATAAACGAAAAACAAGCTATGAGTTTATACACACATCAAACATACATTACTTAGAATTAATTTGAGGAAAAGGTTCAAAACTCATGCACCTGAGCTGCGACGCCGATTCTTCATGTCAGGTTCACCAAAAGGCGCGAAAGCGACGATCGGTAGATCAAGCCAACCGCCAAAAAATACGGCCCGCGTTGGGTGCTTGGAGCAAGCTCAGGTAATGATTGCAGTGGAGACTCAACGATAATGTATCAATTACTTTTCATAGAAAACGAATTAGCATTCAATTGAATTGGATTAAGTGCCGCAAACTCAGCAAATATGATTAGATAAAATCCAAGAATGCTATAATCAAGAGGTATAGGGAAACGTTTTGTATAGTTTGCAAGTCTTACTGATAAGCATAAAGCAATCAAACAGATTTTCAATCAAAATAAGACTAGAATAAATCACTGGTTTTTTTTTATTCAAGTTTCTATCAATAAATTTAGTAAATGCTATCTTAGCTAAATAGAGTTTCACCGACATAAATACTCATGCAAATGCATTAGTTTAACAAATTTGCAAATCCATATAAATAATAAATCAATCTCGATCAATTAGCCAATTCAAGTAGAAACTCAAACAACATGGTTCAGAATACACTCAAACAACATGGTTCAGAATACACTCAGAAAACCTTGTTCTATGTTGTGATAGTTTAAAAGAATCAACTTTTCATAGAGATTTAAACGTTTTCATTCTCATCGTTGAATGGAATTTCAACATACATTTATAGTCAAAGTATAGAAGTTCATCTCGGAATTCAAGAGATATGAAGTCGAATACTTTTCCCATGAAGCAAGATCTTTTCATAAATAAAACATTCTATTTGTTTTCGTACGAATAACGTGTTACATCATTTATCAAAAAGGACCGGCAGCTCATGCTATTTCGGATGACACAATTTTTCACCACAGATTGATTGCTTGCAAATGTCAATGACCATCCACTGTTTAGAGACACAGTTGAATTTAAGACGTTTTCATAGTGTTGATGAAGAGGTATCCAGCCACGTTTGCAAAGAATAACTGCATATATATTTAATCAATGAGAGATAATAAGGTTACCAATTATATGAAACATTATGTAGGTAGAGAAACAGCCATCGCGCAATACTTCTATCAAAGTGATCAAATCATACAAATTAGCAAAAAGAAATCTCATATCTGTTCTGTACAGTTTCCTTTCACACTCTGTTTAAACTATCCTCCTCTGTCTTTTATAGCACTTTAGAACTTCTGCTCCCAGACACAGAAAATAAAGCTCTCTTATTATAAAAAACTAGCACTTGTTCATATCTATATTTTGTGTCTGTCCGAACATTTTTTTTTAGATGCATGTAGTTCTCCTCTTGAGGTCGTGGACAGATGGTTTACTGAACCAAGGATAACCAATTTCTTTGGGCGTTCGAAAAAAATCAAGCTCATTTAGAAACTAAACAGTTCAGGTGTTAGCAACAAATTCTTTATAGCGCTATCGCTGAAATATACACTCATATTGTAGACAAACAAATCTCAATATAACCAATGAAGTACGAACACAAATCGTTTCAGAAAAATAGTCCTTTGACTTTGCAAACCTTAATCAGAAATTCTCCATCGAAATTCATCAGTAGTGCAGCCATTCTCCTTGAGTCCTCCAGTCATCTTCTGTGTATATTGACGCAGACTTCCAGATCATACAGATAATTGTCTTCAATTCTGTCTCTACCGAAGATCAACCATTAGAACGATGAAGTGCACCCATTTAGATTCCTTTGTTTTCTTCTTCAGCGCCTGCAATCCAGGATCAATGGCGATAAGCACACAATGATCCAAAAACTCCAGCAGTTGCGCCCTTCATTTACGATCACGTTGTTGTCAGATTTTGCCCCAGAATTTTACGTTCTCTCCTCTTTCAGACCACCCTTCCGATGCCTTCAACGTCCTCAGTTCTTCGACCAAGCTTTCAGTGGCTTAATTTCTTAAGCACAAATTTGTCTCAGACCACCCTTCCGATTCCTTCAACGTCCTCAGTTCTTCGACCCAGCTTTCAGCGGCTTAATTTCTTAAGCACAAATTTGTCTCAGCCATCAGGGATGCGTTGTAGTATAGATGAAATAGAGCGGTGTCGGACGTTAACAGTAATATCTTCATCTAAGATCGTCTTCAATAGAACTTTCCATCAACATCCAGATGTTGCGCACGCGGATATCATCCTCTCTTCCGAATGTATCAGCGCAGTTGTTCGATCTCCTCTTTTGGTTGTGTCAGATGCTATTCGCCAGCGTTGGAACAGGAAAATAATTGGCCTGAGGCCTCCGAATCTTTCAGCATGATGCACACGTACAGAGGATCAAAGTGGCACTTCTCCTTCTCTGTAGCAATCCTCCTCTCTCCCAATTGTCTGCCATATCCCCCCCGTGTGTTGGCCTCCTTGTCTGCCTTATTCCGAGGAAGAGGCTGCCACCCTTTTGTCCTCTTTGACATGCGTGCGCGCTTCGTCATTCTCCTCTCTTTTTCCCCCTTTTTTCCTGTGCGTCCCATTTGCTGCTAAAAAAAACCTTATTCTTCTCTATTAACCACTCTTTTGTTTTAGTGATCAGTAATGAAGACCAAACTCTTTTTCCAGTCGTACGCTCTGCATGCTATTTCTTTTGTTCAAGAGAATTTGTGACAAAGAATTGTTCAAATTGTTCTCATCAACCCCGTTTGAATATCACGTTCAAAGACAGAGGGCCTAGTGCAGAAAATGCATTCCACCACCTCAAATGGGTCATTAAAGCATCTGAAGCCTCCTTGGAATCATAGCTGTTTTGTTCTTCCACCTTGTTGCTGCTATTGCATTGCCAATTTATTCTCCATTATGAGTCGTCAATTCAACCACTTCAACCTTATTCATTTTCATGTATTGTATTGTTATATTGTGGTGTAATCTCTCCTCAAGTTGAAGGTTCCATGAGCATCTCATGCAAAAAAAAATCCCTAAGCACTTGAATCCTCCATGATCAACTCCAGCAGGCACCATAATAGAATCATTCAGAGTTGCATCCTTCCAAGGTAAGGAATGATTTTCCTCGAGCTTAGAAGTAGAAAACTTTTTACGAAGAGTCTCTTTTGCATCTATTTTTTTCTTCACTCTTTCATGTTGCTTGAAGCAGCTCTTCCAAAAGCTTGAGTGCTTGATCAATCCTTCACTTGACGATAAGCTAGATGAATACAAGCCCTTTGAATTGGTGTAGGCTTCACCAAGAGTAGAGATGAGAATCTCTACGACAACGTGCATACATACACACACATGCATACATAATCATATGCATGTGTACATATACATACACACGCATATGAATACACACACATACACTCACATACACACTATACATACACATGCATACACACACATATATGTACACACATACACACATACACATATACACATATACATACACACACATACACATAAACACACATAGACACACTCATACACATATATACACAAATACAATCATGTGCATACACGCATATGCATATATACATACATACATATACACATACACACACATATGCATACACACACATATGCACACACATAAAGTCACATACACACATATACATACACATACCCACACATATACATACACACATATACATACACATACCCACACATATACATACACACACATACACACACATACACACATGCACATATACATACATGCACATAGACACACACACATACATATATACACACACATACAATCACATGCATACATACACACACATACGCATACACATGCATACATACACACACATGCATACACATGCATATGCATGCAAACATAGACACATGCATACATATACACATATGCACACATATGCATACACATGCATACATACACACATATACATACACATGCATACACACATACACATACACACACATACATACACACACATACACATGCATACACACACTTACACATACACACACATGCATACACATACAAATACATACACATACACATATACACACACATACAGACATACATACACATACACACACATAGAAACACACACGCATATGCATACGTACATGTACACATGCATACACACACATACACATCTACATACACATATACACACACATACACTAACCTACACATATGCATACACATGCACACACACATACACACATACACATACAAACACATGCACACACACATACACATATACACATACACACACCTGTACCTACACACACATACACACACATACACACAAACATACACACACACTCACATGCATACATACACATACATATGCATACATACACACATGCACTGAGAAGAAATCTTTCACCTGATTCTTTAGGAGATGTCATGCATAAGTATGTAGACATGCTCGATGAGGAATTAAATTTCACGATGCACATGCTTACCCGATAGTTAGAGGAAGGTTCCTTTGTCCCATTTGCAAGAAAATAGTTGTCTGTACATAGGTTTGTTTTTTCATTATAATTTATTATTTTTTATGATATTATAACACAAATGTGTTTATTCATTTTAATTTGTTTATTTTTAGGAAACCTATAACACCTCCAGCTTGTGAGAGCACAGTAGAGGTATCTATGCACACATGCATATGTAGCCTAGGACTGGAGTGTGACATATCACATAATGGCAGTATAATTTACATCAAGCATGGTTTGGATTTTATAAAAAGAATGAAAGCTTTATGTGACTCCTACTTGTTATTCTCTCACTTAAAATGGGCATAAGTATAAATTTTACATATAAATTCATATATATTTTTTATGTCTTACTTATATGATCCCTTTTTTTTGTAGTGAGTTTGATGATAGAAAAAATTAGTACTTAGTTCAGTATAGATAGAATTTGGCCCTAAGTGGTCTCAGACGTTGTGCATGAAAGAGGTGTGGATATGTATGTAGCATCATCATGACAATGCATGGTACGCATTGCTTTTATTTGTTATATTTATGTGTGTATATATATACAAACACACACACATATACACACATAATATATATATATATATATATATATATATATATATATATATATATATATATATATATATATATATATATATATATATATATGTGTGTGTGTGTGTGTGTGTGTGTGTATATATATATATATGTGCATACACACACATATACACACACACATATATATACGCACGTCTATAGAGTTCTAGGTATATATACACACACACACACACATATATGTACATAGACATAGATATATACACACATATATACACATACACATATACACACACACACACACACACACACATATATATATATATATATATATATATATATATATATATATATATATATATATATATATATATATATATATATATATATATATATATATATATATATATATATGTATGTATGTATGTATGTATGTGTGTGTGTGTGTCTAAGATCAAGAATATCATCTAGAGAAGGACCAAGACAATATCATGCAGAGAAGCAACATTGCATCTAGTCCTCTTCTTATCATTGTATATGTTGATTTCAATAACCTCTACTCCAACCAACATGGACCATAATACATATATAGATACATATACATCATGTAGATACACATACATATATATAGTTCTAGGTACACACACACACACACACTCACACACACACACACATACACACACACACACACACACACATATATATATATATATATATATATATATATATATATATATATATATATATATATATATATATATATATATATATTTCTTCATTATAGCATCATATTCAGATTGCAGAGCAGCCATCCAATTTTTTGAATTTTGTGCTTCATCAAACAAAACAGGCTCATTCTCATCACAGAGACTAGATGCAGCAATCTGATGCAAAAGAGGCACTATGAGAGCCTGAAAGAGTACGATATGACAAAGGTGCATCTAATTTGTTGTCACGCAAGGTCTGCACCAGCCATTTTGGCATAGTTCTTGCCTGCTCAATATCAGCTCTCTCATCATTAAGTGCATCATGTACATCTGCATCAGAAATGGAATTATTTGCATCATCACATGAAACCTGCAAAGGCTGAGAAGTTGCCTCATTAGGACCAGCACTAGATTGTCCACCTGTAAAAAGAGGCAGCAAAGTAGAATACATGTCTTTGGAGCTAACATGTGTCTCCTTAGTACATGAAAGCAATGGCTGAATAGCATCTTCCACAAAAACAAGATCACGGTAACCAGAATGTGTTTAGTCTGTGGATGATACAGATGATAGCCTTTACTTTCAGAACTGTACCCAACAAAAATACATTTTACTGCTTATTCATCCAATTTTTTGCAATGTTGTTCGGGCACTAATGCATATGCCAAACAACCAAAAACACGGAGATGAGCAACAGATGGCTTGCAATCATGCCAAGCCTCATATGGAGTGATAGATTGCAGCACTTTAGTGGGACACCTGTTGAGTACATATGTTGCACACATGATAGCCTCAAGCCAGAAACTATGTGGTAAAGCCTGACTCTTGACCATACACCTCGCCATCTCCATGAGTGACCTGCTCTTTCGTTCAGCAACTCCATTCTATTGAGGTGTATACGGAACTATACACTAGTGTTTTATCCCATGTTCAGCCAGAAATGCATTAAAATCAAAAGACATATATTCCCCCCCTCGATCAGGACGGAGGGTGCCCATGTTACATGCTGACAGATTTTCAGCTAAAACCAAAAACTGTTTGAAGCACATGAACACTTCGGACTTTGCCTTCAATAGATATACCCATGCATGCTTGGAAAAATCATCGATGAAAGTCACGAAGTAAAGATAATTCCCAAAAGAAGGTGTTCGCATAGGACCACAAACATCACTATGTACAAGTTGCAATTTCTGAGTAGCCCAAACTGAACCATCTTTTGCAAAGGAAGAACATTGCATTTTGCCAAAAATACAACCTTCACAAACATGTTTTCTAGGTGCCTCAAGTTTGGGCAAAGAGGACACCATTTCAGATTTCTGCAGGCATAGCAAACTAGGAAAATTCAGATGACCAAAGCATGCATGCCAAAGCTTTGCATCTGACATAGCCTAAGAATCATTTAGTGCATATTCCAAATCATTTACAAATTTTTCATAGTCTATGAGCTTATACAGCCCACGACATAAAATGCCAGAAGCAATAATCACATCACCATTTGATAGATCATGAACTGCACACCTGTTATCAACAAATTTCACAACCAAGCCAATCTTGGCTAATGCAAAAACTGATAACAGGTTCTTCTTGATCCCTGGCACAAATAAGCATCTGAAAAAGTGAAAGAACTACCATTAGCAATAGTCAAAATGATCTTACCAACTCCCATAACAGGATAAGAGGAGTTGTTGGTGCATGTAACAGTATTCTATGTAGGGGCAGGCTCGAGTGAAGAGAAGAAACTACGCTGCGAGGTAATATGTTTGGTCGCCCCACTGTCAAAATACCAAACATCTAAGTCTATTGCAGACATGCACTACTCATGAGAAGATGGGTCAAAACTGCAGACAGTAGTAAACACCCATTCTTCTTCCTGCACAAGATTAGCAGACTCTATTTTTGGTGTAGAATCCTCTGCAACAACCATTCCAGCCTCTTTCTTCTTTGCCTCTTTAGCAGCGAGTTTTGGATATTTCTTTATGATATAATCATTCCCTTTATAGTACGTACAAAACAATTTCTGCTTTTTTGATTTCTTCTCATCTTTATCTTCCTTCTTCGAATATGCAGAATTAGCAGATTTCTGCTTACTAGTTGAAGAGTTCCATTTTCCTTTGCCCTTTTGACTAGCCAGGAAAGCTTGATCTGCAACTCGCATAATGGACCTGTTTTGCCAAGGCTGGTCTTCCTGCAACAGAACAGAGACTAACTCCTCAAATGATAAGGCATTTGGATTGCCTTTCATCATCAACCGAAGAGTAGAAGCAAAATCTGATATGAATCAGGAAGACCATTCAGAACGGTCTGCACAAGTGAGGTATCTGGTATACCCTCATCAGCAGAAATCAATTGTTCCTTCAACTCTTTGATCTCCGTTAGGAAACTGTCTAGAGAATCACCTTCATTCATGTGCTCACTCTCCAACTGTTTTCGGAGGTAAGCAACACGAGCCTCATTCCTAGCTTGGTACAATGTGGTAAGTGCATCCCAAGCATCCTTAGCTCTTCTGCAAGAGCGAATGTGAGGAATAATGGCACGTTTGATAGACAAAGCTATCAATGCATGTGACTGGGCATCTCTGCCATCCCAACGAATCTGTTGTAGAGTAGGTGCAGCAGAAACCGTAGCACGAACAGGAATATGCAGAATATCATCATCTTCGACACCTTTTGCATCAGCTTCAGTACTTGCAGTTGTAATAGTTGCAGGTGTGATAGGACGTTTTTCAACACCCTACACAATGTTCCACAGTCCTTTTGCAACCAACACATGTCGCATCATATAAGCCCATAACGGGTAGTTGGTACCATCCAACTTATCCTCAACAACGAACATACGAAATACATCACTGCTTTCAGCCATGGCCGGTGACTAAAATACCTTGGTGTAGAAAATTGACTTTATTCAAAAATTTGAACAGAACTGCCCAGACGAATTCCGCTAGACCTGTAGCAGACTTGGAGACGCTTATACTGGCGAACAAAAATTGGTATATACCTTTGGCACAAAAAGACAAAATAGCTTGCACAAGTGTTGCGATAGTGCGTTCGAAGACTACAACCGGCGGAGTGTCGACGGTGCCCTAGATGAAGCGATGACCTGCTCTGACACCAATTGTTGGAGTTAGACGTCTGCGGAAGCATGCGAACAGCACAAGGAAGAAGAAGAAGCTTGGAGCACAACACACAATATTGAATGTATTACTAGAGAATGTACAAAGATAAGTAGCCCATTAGGGCAATAGGCGTATATACAAGCCGGGGAAAAAAATCCTCCTAAAGAGGGAAAAAAGTGCCCCGGCGGTCATAGTGTGTTCACACACATCACTACCTAAATATATCAACACGTACATGATTAGAAATCATTATTATTCCATACGTGAATGAAAAATAAACTTAAAACATAAATTTCAATATGTAAGTTAATTTGAAAAGAGTTTCTATTAATTAGAGTTTTCATTGTGACATAGGATAGGTTGATAGAAAGTGTTCATTCAACGCAGATTCTTGTTTTCACCTTAACATTTATCACTTTGGTCTTACTTTGATAGCTTTTAACGTGGAGAAATGGTTCATATGATCATGCAGATGATGAATATGACTTCGAATCTAGAGCTTTTGGTTTCTAATGCTCTCTAAAAGGTGCTCTTGGTGGTCTATGCCATCCGTCATTCACTAATAATTCATCGTCAGCACGTAATGAAGTAATAGCATTGACAACTATGTATCCTACTACATCTCTACTCATGTATGGTGATTCATGACTATTTTCAAGCTCTTCAAATGTGCAATTAGTCATTGAACTTTTATATCCTCGATTATTGTTTATTAAATATGCTATATTTACATGCATGTAAGATCTCCCATCAATATATAATCTTTTATTTTCTACATGTGTAATCCTTGTACTAGCAAGAGAAGCTACATTCAAGCATAATTTGTAAGTACTCATGCTTTAAACATAATGTGTAAGTAAATCCTAATCTCCCCATAAATATATAGGACCAGAAGATGACATAAGAGTGACTTCAGAGTTTGGAGGCACATACAAATCCTCTACAATAAAGAGACCATGACCAGCACCAGTCATAGTGGAGGGAGCAATCATATAGTGATTACCCCAAAAGACAAAAACCTTTCCATCTAAAGGAAGTGGTCCTCGATGCCATTGTAGAAGAGGCAACTGAGACCATAGATCCACTATTCCTTCTACTCAAGGGTGCCTCTTCCTTAGGGAAGTATACCCTCAGACATGTCTGTGTGTAGGTATGACTTGACATTAAAGACACAAAGATGGAAAATTTACAAGTACAGAGATGAGAAGAATCCCAATTTGTTAAGATTGAGAATAATTTAGTAAGCCAAAAATACTTTAAATGAGCGGTACAAGGTATAATGGCATGTAGCTACTCTGGAGACTTAAACTTGGCTACACAAAACAACAAAAATATCTAAACCAATAAGTGATATGTGCAAGAGAAATTCAATAGACTCTAATTGAGAGATACTAGCCAGGCTACTCAATCACATTGTCATGCCCATTGCCACACAACTAAGTAGCCAACACTCTGTATAATCACCACATAGTGGACTCCTGAAACTCTGTCCAAGCAAGAGAGTGACAGAGCATGGTCAAGAGATAGCTAGATAGAGAGTGCAACTAAACAAAAATCAACAAAAATACGAGATGATAAGAAATGAGGAAGATGATCCCAAGTAGTAGTGTTAAATATAACTCCTGAAAAAGTGATAGAGAATGTTAGCCCAAGTGAGTGCCATGTCTCTTCTTATATAGGCTCCAGAGGCCAAGAGGAGTGGCCTTGCTGAATCCAAGCCTTTACTATTGTACATGTCAAATCTGACAAGAGTGGAGGAGTGGGTGGATTTTGGCATTGCCAGTCAACTAATTTTAGCTCACCTAATGAAGACTTCTAACATAGCTAGAACATGCAATGGCTTTCTTTAAAGCTATTGTCCCTTGGAGTACAAACCTTGAGCAGACTGGAGTAATACCCATAATTAGAAATAGGTGGGCTCCATGACTAGAATCTACAAATTTGGTGCAACTTATGAATTCAGTGCAACTTTCATTCCCATTGCATGGAGGCAAATTCTTGAGAGAGGTCTTGAGAGGCTTGCAAGATGAATGTAGGGTGTGAGGGGGTGTGATGGGACAAATTTGTGGGTGGCTCAAGCAATTCCAAATGGAGCTTCAGATGGGAAGAGGGGATGGGAAGGGAACGAATTAGGGAGGGGGAAAGGCTGAAAAGGGGAGCTTGAAAGGGGATGGATTTTTTGGGGATAGGAAGGATGCAAATGGGCTTAACAAAGAGGAGTTGATTATGAATTTTAAAATGTGAGAGGTTCAGTTATAAATTGGGAATGAATATGGAGGATTGAGAGAGACGACAAATTTTGAAGGGTGATTTCGGCCGAATACTAAAGTAAAAGGGGGACGATTAAGTGGTTGGAGATGGATTTATAGAGTGGAGAGAAAGGGAAAATTTTGAAGGGGCTTTGGGTTTGAAAAATGGGTTTATCTGTAGAGGGGGGCAAATTCTAGGGGTTGGGGAGGACGAAAATGGGTGTGAAGGTGGAGGGGGTATGCAGATCTTTTACAGAGACAACAATCTAAACACATGAATAGTGATGAGAATTGGAGATTGCTCAAGGTTGGCCACTACAACTTCGAGGAGAGAAAGCTTAGGGTACATGGTTACATAGGTATAGATAGAAGCAAAATGAGATAAATTTTTTCTAAAAAATCAAGTTTGTCTGCATGAAAACATTGGTTGATTGCCAATCATGAATTATAAGGAGATTTTCAAGGACATTAGATGATTTTGGAGAACAAGGTGATGGATGAAGGGTGTGAGGGGGATGATTGTGGTGGTGAGGGAGTTCAGGGGTGAATTAAGGGGTCTAAAGGGAAAATTGGGCAAGTTAGATTGTAATAGGGCTGAGGGCAGATGTGGATTTGCCTCTAGCAGAGGGCGAACTAAAGTACTAGGAAGGGCAAAATTGGACTTGACTAAAGAATAGGGCGAAATTAGATGAGTAGGACAAGGGGGGAGAAGAGGAAAAAAATAGAGATGGGGGTGAATTGTAGATGGGAGGAGAGGGTGATTTGAGGGTGGAGGGAAAGGAGGGGTGAAAAAAAGAGAGAGGGATGGGGTGAATATTGGAGGGGTCGAGGGCAATTTGAGGGTGAAGGGGAAGGGGGGGGCAAGAAAAGAGAGAACCTACTCCTACCCATAGCAACCTATGCAAGAGAGGAGTTTTCCTGATTGAATGAAGACTGGCAACTTCAATTGAATTGGTTTGGATGAGGAGGAAGGGGGAAAAAGGAAAAAAAATTGAGGGGATGGGGGCGAATGAATATTGGAGGGGGTGAGGGAAATTTGGGGGTGGAGGGGAAGGAGGGGCAAAAAAAGATGGAGGGATGGGGGGGCGAATATTGGAGGGGGTGAGGGAAATTTGAGGGTGGAGGAGAAGGAGGGGTGAAAAAAGAGGGAGGGATGGGTGGTAAATATTGGAGGGGCTGAGGGCCATGTGAGGGTGGAGGGGAAGTAGGGGCAAAAGGGAAAAAGGGGAAGACAAATCGGAGGTATTGTTGTTTTAGGTCATTCTTGTAAATTCCTTTTATGTAATAGAAGAAAAAGAAAATCATTCTTCCTTGCCTCAATTTCTGTGTGTGTGTGCCCATCTTTGATTGTGAGTGTGTGTGTGTGTGAGATCTCTTCCTTATCTCCTTCCTCATGATAAGAATGATCTTACCAACTCCCATTACAAGATTCCCCATAGGGGGCAGGCTCAAGTGAACTGAAGAAAGTGCGCTATGAGGTAATATGTTTGGTTTTCCCACTATCAAAGTACTAAACATCTAAGTCTATTGAATACATGCACTATTCATGACAACATGAATCATAGCTCAAAAGAGTAGTAAATCCCCATTCTTCATTTTGCACAAGATTTTCAGACTCTATTTTAGGTGTAGAGGCCTCTGCAACAACCATTCTAGCCTCTTTCTTCTTTGCCTCTTTTGCAGCAAGTTTTGGACAATTCTTTATGACATGATCATTTCCTTTACAATATTTGCAAAATTATTTCTTTTCTTTTTGTTTTCTTCTCTTCTTTGTCCTCACTTTTTGACTGTATAGAATTAGCAGATTTCTCCTTACTAATAGATGAGCTCCATTTACCTTTGCGTGTTTGACTAGCTAAGAAAACTTAATATGCAACATGCACAATGGACATGTTCTACCTAGATTGATCTTCTTGGAATAAAATAGAGACTAACTCCTAAAATGTTAAGGCGTTTGAATTTCCTTTCATCATCAACTAAAGAGTAGAAGCAAAGCTCTAATGTGAATCAAGAAGACCATTCAAAACAGTTTGCACAAGTGAACTATCTGGTAAGACTTCATGAGCAGAAATCAACTACTCCTTTAAAATCTGTGATCTTTGTCAAAAAATTGTTTATAGAATCTCCAACATTCATATGCTCACTCTCCAACTATTTTTGGAGGTAAGCAACACGAGGCTGATTTCTTGCTTTGTATAAAGTGGTAAGTGTATCCCAAGCATCCTTTGTTGTTTTGCACAACCAAATATGCAAGATAATGGCACATTTGATAGAAAAAGCTATCACTACATGTGTCTGAGCATCTTTGCCATCCCATTGAAGTTGCTCTGCAATGGTTGCAGCAAGAACTACAACAAAAATAGGAATTTCAAGATTGTCATTTTCAACACCATGTGCATCACCTTCAATAATTATATTTGTAGGTGCCATAGGTCATTTCTCAACATCTTACACAATATTCCATAGTCCTTTTGCCACCAGTATATGATGCATCATATATCCCCATAATGGGCAATTGGTACCATCCAGCTTTTCCTCAATAGAAACATACAAAATACATCATTGCTTTCAGCCATGACCATTGACTAAAATACCTTGATGCAAAAAAATGATTGTATCTCAAAAAGTTGAACAGAAGTACCCTATCGAGCTTTGCTAAACTTGTAGAAGACTTCAAGATGCTTGTATTGGCGAACAAAAACCTGTATATATGTTTGGTAAAAAGGATGAAATTGTATGCATAGACACTGCAATAGTGCGTTCAGAGACTGAAACAAGCCCAAATCAAAATTTTGGCACCACAAAATGAAGATGTTTTGAACTCCTAATCACCTTGAGTATGTTCACCATTTTTCATGCGGTTTTGAGACTATGACAATACGAGTGTCAATTATGCCCTAGATGAAGTGGCGACCTGCTTTGATACCAATTGTTGGAGTTTGAGGTATGCCAAAGCACATGAATAACACAAGGAAGAAGAAGAAGCTTGTAGCACAATACATGATAGTGAACGTACTACCAAGTGAATTTACAAAGATAAGTAAATTGTAAGGGTTATAGGCATATATAAAAGCCCAGGAAAAACCTCTTAAAGAGGGAAAAAAAGTTCCTTGGCAATCCTAAGTGTGTTCGCACACATCATTATCAAAATATATCAACATGTATGTACTCTCACTCTCCCAAGGTGGCAAGTATCTTGAAGCTTGGGAAGCTTTACAAAACCTAAGGTTTAGGGACCTTTCAAATAGGAGTAAATGAACAATAAATCCCAAGTGTCTCACACTTAGAAATACAAGGCTTCTACCCCTTAGACCCATGATTTTATACAACATCCCCTCCTAAAAGCATGTCCGTCTTGAAATGAGTGGAGATATAAAGCTTGGGATATTCCCCCATTCCCTATGATCAATCTTATTGATCATGGTATTCATAGCTCTAATTCACCTCTTTATTCAGAAGGGGGATCCTATCTAATTTGAATCTTGAAAGAGGAGAATCCATGTGTGATTTGATCCCTACCCCAATCATTCAAAGCTCTATCTTGTTTTGCACATGAAAAACTAAATCAAGTGCAAAGTATGGAAGGAATGATAAGGATGGAACAAAACATTCCTGCCTATTTGCTTGTTTAGTTTATGTGCAATCTCGGCCTCCATAGCTCAAACATGTGAATTAGGTGGAACTAGTTAAATGTTATCTTGGCTCATTTCTATGCATTACTTGATTATGAACCTAGAAAAATAGGTGGATATCTTAAGACTTCCTTTTTAGATTTATCTATTAAGTCAAACCCTAACTTGTTCAAAAAGGAGGAAGAATCTTTCATAATCCCTACCCAAATCACTTTCCCTTAGATGTATACATACTCTATACATTATACTAGCAAAATGGATGGATTTCTTTCTTGCAATTTGCCTCCAATAAAGAGATCAATCTAAATAGAGGGTATTTAAATCATCCATCCCCATCCATTAAATTAGTAGGATGGATTATCTATCTAGTTTGTTAAAAGGACATAATACCCTCTTTACTATGGAGAGAATTAGGCTTAAGGCTCTTTCAAAACTTTACTTAGTTTTGAGATTCCATTTTAAGAGGCTAAAACCAATAGGGATCAATCTAGCTTTTGAATATTCTAATTGGTTGAAATCCATTTTACTTGTTCTTCCAAAAAGGTTAAGTTATTTATAACTACTTCCCAAAATGGGAACTCATAGTGCAAAAGATCTTGCTAACTTTAAGGTCACAACTATTCATAGGAATGGATAATTCCAACCAAATCTTCAATATTTTGGTTGATATTCAATCCTCATGGATCTTTAGTTGCATCAAGAACCTTAAATATCTTCTTGATCCTTCAAGAATTCTCTCACTTTATACTTTAGATTTCTTTTAAGATGTCCTATGTTGACGTCATAACTAGATCTTTCTTATTCTTCTCGTTAACTTGAATTATCTTAGATTCAAAAGATGATCTTTCTAAGCTTTCTTTCAAGCATGGATTAAGATCATCTTTATGCTCTTTGAATTCAAGTCATACTTTTTGGATGAAGCTTTTAGGACTTCAATCTTTGGAGTTTCCTTTCAAACTATGAGATTCTTTCTTTATTTCTAACTCTTGTTAAAATGCACTTTTACATTACATGCATTTTAAGTTCTTTCGGGTTCTTGGGAGTGGTAGGGGTCTGATAAATCAGATGCCCTGTAACTTGCTTTTCCCAATTAGCTTATCTAAAACCGCAGTACATTAATATTCAAAACTCTGTTTAATCCGAATTACTATCAAATCTTTGGTTAGTCTTCTCACAGATTACTGTTCATGCTCAGATTAATACTTTCTCAATACGTAGCGCTGGGGTTATTCATTACCGTAACACAGACTTATAATCCTTAACGTAATGGACTGTGTTAATCACAAGTTAATGTAATTAAACAAAGATGAAAACAGTAATACTCAGACTTCTCCAATACTGCACTACAGCAACTTCCCAGACCGCAATCGCCCAGACAGACAGTCTGGCGATACTGCTCGTCCTCCTGGGAGCGTCACCATAATGCCTTTTTATTAGTTAATAAGTCGATACATCTCTTCACATGACCTTTCGGTTCGTGCGGAATATGAAACCTTTCGGTTCACGCGGGATAGTAAACTATAGGAATTATGAAAAATACAAAATGCCAATCCAGCGGCTCACACTGGCATGCACGGTAGACTTGAACCCGCAATGGAACAAAAGTTAGGGCTCATCTACTATACCCTGTATATACATGGTTCTGGCTAACTTAAAGGTTCTGGAAATCTTCTGTTTCAGTGAGTCTAACATCTTTTTTAGAATTTCTGGTTCTACAAGCTGAGCATCAGTTCTAACTGAACTTGCCGCAATTACTTGAGTCATCAATATTTCAGCCTGTGTCTGCAAAAAGGCCTCTTGCAGGTAGAAAGCATTTGACAGTCCTGCATCGCGGCGCAATTTCATCTCATTGATCTGATCATCTACCCTTGAAAGCCTGTCAGCTTGAACACCTAATTGCTTTTCCCTTCTCTCTAGTTTGTTGGCTTGATACTGGATAGTCTGATAATATGCATCTCGTTCCTTTCTTACCCCTGCTATCTCCTTCTGCAATTGATTAGTTGAGATCATCTGAGCTTTAAGAGTAGTATTTGCTTCAAAAAAATTGGCATTTGCTCTCTGGAGTTCTTCATTAGACCGTTTGGCTAAATCTGCCATCTCTTGTCCTTTCTGCACAACTTCATCTAACTGTACTCGCGTTTCTTCTAGTAAATTTCCAAGTGCTACACGAGCATCCTCTTTATCCTGTATTAATTGTTTCAGCTGCAGAATTTCTGCATCACAAGCACTTAATAAATCATCTTTGTCTCTTAACTCAGCCAACGCAGCATCTCTTTGACTGATCAATGAATCTTGTTCGGCAAGTCTATCCTGTAGCTGTTGAATTTGTACATGCAAAGCATGGTTTTCAACCTTCACTACATCTACTTCCTCTTGCAATGGAGTAATATCCGCTTCTAATACATCTACTTTGTGTTGTAGTTCTTGTCTAAGATTGTCAGTAACTTCCCTCATCTGCATTGGTAGTTGCTATGACAATTGGATCAACATAGGACCCATGGATGCCAACTCAGTAAACATGGGGACCGGAAGAGAAAGAGGAGGTAGTGGCTGGGATGATGAAGCTGACAAGAGGTGATGGGAAGATGGTGGAGAATTGTTAGGTGAAGAGGATGAAAGAGCAGCTTCTTCAGGAACAATCGGTGGAACAGGGATAATGGGTTGAATGAGGACAATGGGCTCGACCGAAGGCAATGGTGGAGGAGTGAGGATAAGACTGTTGGGCACCAAGACTATTCCGGTAGGTTGCTGCTTAGTCGCTGCAGTGCTGGCAATAATAGATTCCACCACCGTGATCACTTCATCGAGAATGCCTGCAATCATAATTTGCACATCTTCTTGAATCGAGTGTTGAGAATCCGCCCGAGAAGAGGTTTCCTTGGAATCAGCAGTAGACACACTGTGTTCCTGTTGCCGGATGGGAGAAGACTGGGTAGAAGAATCAAGGTGAATTGAGGTGGCAGTGTCGTGGAAAATTTCTTCTTCATTTTGTTGTGCTTTATTTCCAGTAGCGGAACCTTGTTCTTGACTTTCAGAGGTGCTTATCCTTCTGCGTTTCCGGCGAAGGAGTTAGAAGATATCTTCATCATCATCTTCTTCGTCTTCGAGCACTTGGGTAAATTCTTCGTGATACAAAATTGGAGCTCTTGGCGGGGGTTGCGCGGCTTGAATGGCTGGGAACAGAAAGGTAATTATATGCGGTAAACGCGAACGTGGAAGCTCTCCCTTGTTAACATGCTTAATAATCGTAACGCATTCACAGTGAATGCATCGGAAATAAAATGAAGCTAAATTAAGAGGCTCACGAGAAGCCATGTCAATCATCGAATAAAATGGGCGAGAGATGTCGTAAGTGCGTTTCTGTAAATTAAGAATAGCAATGAGAAATTGCAAGGCGGTACGTTCAGGGTCAGGGCGACACAAAATGGTGTATTCATTCGAGGAGGATCGTGGGAATAATTCTACCATAGTCGCAATAGGAAGGAGAGGACCATTCTCCACACCTTCTATGGGCAAACGGAATGCTGCAGCGAATGATGCTAAGGTGATGAGGATGCGAGATGGTAAACATGTAATTGGCCAATTCTGCTCGATAGCAGGAGTGGTGGCAATGGCTGCAATAATTTGTGCATAATAAGGATGACACTCCACTGAATGCCAAGGCAATTCAGCGAAGTTCAACAAGTCGTGGATATGCAAGAACTCACTCACGTCATGAGGGAGTCTGTCACGGAATGTAGCAAAATTAGCTAACGCTTCCATGTTGCGTACGCGAAAGCACAAAGACACGAATACACAATAAACATAGAAAACACAGAGCACACGGACACAATAGCGATTAATAGCGAAAAGAAGAGGATTAAGTAGACACTCAACAATGGGAAGCGATCAGAAATACTTAATCATCGCGCGATGTTGAGATGATAACCTTCATAATTACGGCGGGCATGCATGAACAGAATCAATAACAGAAGGCGGCGATTAATTATGATTATGTATCAAAACGAGGAACTTACGATCTTATTCAATTAACACACAAAAATAAAAAGAAAGTAAATAACACGTGGAAAAACGAAGAACATGTCAGCGAGGATCAGGCGCTTGGTGATACGGCCATAATTTTGAACCATTGATCACTTTAGAAAGGGGAACTCCGGTCAAGGTAGTCAACCGAAAATTAGCTGGTCCCACTTGCTCACTAATCAGGTAAGGTCCGAACCACCGTAATTTAAATTTTCCAGCAGAACGATTTGATTTAGCATTATAAAAGTGCACAAGTTGTCCCCCCGTAAACACAGGAGTCTTGAGGAAACGATCATGAGTCCGAGCTTGCCGCAACTGAACTTCTTGAAGAGTTAGAAAGCTTTCCCAACGATGTTCATCCAGGTTTCTGAGTGTTTCCAGCCGAAATGGCAAAGAGTCTTCGGGTAACAGCTTCTGAGTTATGGCCACGCGTAAGCTTGGCACGACAATCTCCATAGGTGCGATTGCTTCCATCCCATAAGCAAGCTTGAAAGGAGTTAGTCCGGTTGCAACTTTGTATGTAGTCCGGTAGGCCCATAAGATTGAAGGTAGTAATTGATCCCATCTTTCTGGTGATTCCACAATCAATTTGCGAAGCATACTTAACAGCGTCTTGTTGGTACTTTCAGCTAGACCATTAGCACGAGGATAGTATAGGAACTGAATTTATGCAGGATTTGAAAATTATGCATTAGTACTTGCATTAAATTGTTAGCAAAATGCGTTCCTTGATCTATCACAAGTTCCAGAGGTAATCCATAACACGGAAAAACATCCTTCATCAGGCACTTTGCCACCGAAACAGCTGTAGCGGACCGTAAGGCCCAAGCTTCTGCACACCTGGTAGCGTAATCTGTACATGTCAAGATGTAACGATTGTTGCTAAGGGTTGCTGGAGGTGTGATTGGTCTAATAAAATCAAGACCCCACTTCTGGAAAGGTTCCAAAGGTAATACAGGTTGTAGAGGAAAAAGTGTCTCTGTAATGGCTGTCCAGATCGCTCACAAGTGTCACACTACTGCACAAAGTAAACTACGTCTTTGTACATAGTAGGCCACCAAAGCCCACTTTGCAAAATTTTCCGATGAGTGAGATCTGCAGCAAAATGTCCACCAGAGGGTATTGAATGTGCCATAGTGATGACTGAATTTGCTTCATGTGGCGGAATGCAGCGAAGCAAGACACCCGTGTGATCCATATAGTATAACTAGCCTACCAGCAACCGGAATTTGTGACTATAAACTGCAATCTTCTGTCGCATAGCAGGAGGTGTATGCAGAGGAAGACATCCATCAGTCAGAAAAGTTAACAACGTATCATAATAGGAAGGCGGCACAGGATGTTCGAGAGATTCATCAGGAGCTGGTTCAGCAGCGTAAATTGCTAGTGTGGTGTTGTCAACGCCCACTAGAGCTTCGCCGGAATCCAACCGAGAGAGAAAGTCTGCTAAGGCATGGATTGTACCTGTTCGATGAATCACTTTGTAGTCGAACTCTTGTAGCAATAAGACCCAACGAGCTAAGCGACCACCTAAATGTTGCTACCGGACCAGATATACCAGTGCAGCATGATCCACATGAAAGGTGAATTTTCGACCGAGCAAATAATGCCTGAATTTCTTTACAGAATATACCAATCCAAGACATTCTCGTTCAGTCACAGAATAATTCCTTTCCGCAAGAGCGAGTCGGCGACTTGCATAGTAGACAGGCCGAAACCATTTTTCCATTTGCTGCATTAAAACACTACCAATTGCTATATCTGATGCATCTACAAAGACAAGGAATGGGCGGTCCCAATCAGGAGGTTTCAAAATGGGAGCCTTCGTCAATAATCCTTTAAGACGATCGAATGCAGTTTGGCATTCCAGAGTCCATTCGAACTGTCATGGAGTACTAGTCATTATCTGATTTAGTGGTGTTGCTAAATGGGCAAGCCACCGTAGATGCCTGCCATGCCACCGGATTTGACCCAAGAAGCGCATAACCTCTTTCGGCGTTGTAGGAACGGGTGCTTCCAACACAGTTGCGACTTTATCTGGATCAACTTGGATACCTTGCGCCGATATGATATGTCCAAGGAGTTTACCACAAGACACCGCAAAAACAGATTTTGTCGGGTTGAGACAAAGTCGGTATTCACGGCATTTCTCAAAACAGCACCGTAAATGATACAGGTGTGCCACAATCTTGTCGAATAAGGAGAAGTCATCTAAATAGACTTGCATAAAAGTGGTTAGGTAGGGTGAAAAAATTTCTTGCATACAGCGTTGAAATGTGCTGGGAGCATTCCGTAACCCAAACCACATGACCGTACAAGAAAAAACACCCCAGTTTGTAATGAAAGTTGTTTTTGATATGTCTTGTTCAGCAATTCTGACCTGGTTATAACCATTGTAGCCATCCAAAAAGGAGTACATTGCATGCCCGGCCACTCTGTCAAGGATTGTGTCAAGAAAGGGGAGAGGAAACGGATCAAGTATCGTGGCCGCATTCAATTTCCGGTAATCCACACAGATTCGTAGCTGCTTATTTTTCTTAGGAACAATAATGATCGGAGATATCCATTCAGCGTGTTCTATTGGTACAATGAATCCCACCTTCAATAACCTATCGATCTCTGCTTTGATCTGTGCTACATAATTGGGATTCATACGGTAACTGGATTGTTTAATTGGCTTTGCTTCCGGCTTAAGCACGACTCGATGTTGATAGATTCGCGGATCAAGACCCTTCATATCGCGGTAATCCCAGGCAAAAACATCAGAAAACTCTTGCAGGAGTCGGATCAAATCTTCTTGAAAGGCCTCGGACAATCCTGCCTTAATTTTAACAGGACGGGGGTTGTTTTCATAACCCAAATTATAGGTCACTAACTAGTCTTTCGGGATATAAAATTGACGAGGTTTCCTCAAGTCGTCAGCTGATTGTAAAAGTTGATGTAGAGTAGCTCCATCCATAGCATCATTATCATCTGCATCTGTTCCTCCGGTCACAGGAACAACCGTATAGGCTGTCGGACTCCAGTTATCTGAAACAAATTGAAGATCTATAGTTCCTAAGGAAATCAAATCTTTATTGTTCTACAGAAATGCCTCTTCTTCATCATCAGATAAGCCATCCAACATGTGGACTGGCTCGGCTACATAGGGTCTGGCATGAAGTTCACAGGGTTGAATGGCATCCAGTTTGACAACATATTTACGGTGGTTATCTTTGAAAGTCAATTCCTGCATTGACCAATCATGTATGACTTTGGCCTGTTTCAACCATGGTCGACCGAACAGAAGATTATAGTCGAGGCTGGACTCTGGTAGTTCTAAGACTACGAAAGTCATTTTAAACGTAGTGCCCTGTAAAGTAATGGGGATATTCCTTACGAGTCCCACCGGATGAATTCGGGATTGATCTGCCATTCTGACAAAGAATTGAACGGGCTCAATTTGGGTCCACCCTAACTTCTTACAGAGAGCTGCAGTTGCTATGTTCACACTGGAACCACCATCGATTAACACTTGCGTAATCTTGTGATTTTTATGCCAGACAGTGATTAAAGGGACAGAGTGATCCATCGTAGAGTCAGTTTCTGGTTGTATTGTTGCAGTCGCCGGAGTACTGGGAGATTCCGGACTAACTTGTTGTTGAAATTGCTGCCTAACTCCGGGCACCAAGGCAAGTAGTTGCCCCAAAGGGAGCGTAATTGAAGCCTTCGAGAGAATATCCCATACCTGGTTTGTTGGAATTGCATTCTTCACTCGTTCCGATGATGATTCTCCTATTATCGGAGTAGAGTCTTGTTCATGTGCTTTCCCATTTGGCAGGGGAACTTGTGTCACCGGAATTGGATCGGGGAACACGGTAGGCTCTTTGGCGGTCCATTGGCTGGCTTTGGTATACATTCGATGCTGTTCACGGATGCCCGGTTCAAACACCTCAGCTGCGGGTTGCAACTGCTTACCGGATCTTGTCTGGACCACTGCTGCTTGTGATTCCACTGGGGAGATATAGACCATGTTGGTCATCGGGTTTTGACGCTCTTTCTTTCGTTGGTCGTATTCGGCTGCATCCTTGCAGAATCTCCGGATGTGGCCAAGCTCACCACAAAAATGACATCGGGGTGGAGGCAGAGAAGTATTTTCCGGTGATGTACCTACCTGCCAGTGATTTGTATTAAAGTTGGTATTTCGTTGTCCTCGGTAATTCCTGTAACCTTGCGACTGATTGTTTCGCATCTGCGGTGGCACGTAGTGAGTTGCTGGCTGTACTGGTTCGTGTATAATGACAGCTTCTCGTCCCTGCACTTTGGCATTATACACACAATTTTTGGTTGAGTGTCCAGTGGTATTGCAGATGGCGCAATACGTCTGATTAAGGGCACAGGTAGCACTGGTGTGCCCAGGGTTTTTGCACTTAGTACAATACATCTGTTTAGCCTGATCATCTATACCATGCTTACTGGTCTTGAGCCATTCCAAGTCTTCGGTGAATCCCCCAACCTTATGCTCTAGTTGCAGGGCCATCGCAATAACAGCATCCAGTTTCATAGCTCCCGCACAACGGATGATCATGATTTGCCTTAGCTGTGGGGTCAAACCATTAATGAACCATTGGGTTATCACATCATCCGGCAGGTTGGCATGCGCCGGAGGCAGTTGTCTTAAATGAGTTCTAAATAATGTGGCGTATTCCTGAACAGTCTGGTGTAGCTTCTGTCAATTGTTCTGCAGATAGTCGAAGATTTCGGCAGGGTTTTTCTTCAACCAGAATCGCTGTAAAAATGCATCCCTTACCGTCTCATAGGTAACAAAATGATTGAAGTCATACTCTGTTAACCATCTCGCTGCTTCATTGACTAATGTAGACTGGAATACGATGGCCTTGTATTCCGGATCGGGTGGATGGTTTAGCATGGCATAACTTATCTCAAAAGTACGCACATGGGCATCAAGGTCATCACCTAGAAATCCTCCGAACTTTGTGTAAGTTACCCCTGTTGGAACTGGTCGCAGCGAAAGGGGCTGTTGCTGTTGTTGCTGATGTTGTTGCTACTGCTGTTGTTGTTGTTGTTGACCACTCATGGTGTTAGTAGTGGTACCGTTACTGTCTCCTGAGTTCTGAGGAGGTGTTTCCGGTACGTCAGAATCTGTATGGTCAGACTGCTCACCTTCCGGCTTGAAAATAGCGTTCAATCTCTTACAGATTTCCAAATCGAAGAGCCTATCCTCAGCTTGGATATCCCAGGTAGGCAAATTTGCCTCGAACAGTGGTGTCCAAAATGAAGATTCACCAGGGAGAATCACACGTTCATCGAAAAACTATAAATTCTCTGCAACTGGGACCGAATTATCACCGGAATTTGTCGAACTTTCCCCAAAATAGGGTATTCTTTCACTATCAATGATCTCTCTGGGTAACACCACTTTATCCTCGGAAAAATTTGAATCCTGACCAGACGGTGTCGGGTCAACTGCGCACTGTGTCTCTGTACACTCCGAAGTTAATGTACCTTCTGTAAACTGCATCAAAATTACACCAGAATCTACCGGAATTTCCTCCTGTGTTACCGGAATTCTATTGGAATCGCTATTAACAAACTCTGTTCCTTCGACAACTGGACTTAACCAATCTATGCTTCTACCGACTAGGGGTGTCCCTAACAAATTCGGTACTGTCCAGGGATGCTGGTCTCTCCTGTACTTTGGATACGACTCGCCGGATCGAGTAACCGGCATATATCACGTCTGCAATACTTACGTACTACTCCACCTTACTATTGATTCACAATCTATGGCCACTTTCCCACAGACGGCGCCAGTGTCAAAATGCACTTTTACATTACATGCATTTTAAGTTCTTTCAGGTTCTTGGGAGTGGTAGGGGTTTGATAAATCAGAGGCCCTGTAACTTGATTTTCCCAATTAACTTATCTAAAACCACAATACATTAATATTAAAAACTCTGTTTAATCCGAATTACTATCAAATCTCTGGTTAGGCTTCTCACAGATTACTGTTCATGCTCAGATTAATACCTTCTCAATACGTAGCGCTGGGGTTATTCATTACCGTAACACAGACTTATAATCCTTAACGTAATGGACTGTGTTAATCACAAGTTAATGTAATTAAACAAAGATGAAAACAGTAATACTCAGACTTCTCCAATACTGCACTACAGCAACTTCCCAGACCGCAATCGCCCAGACAGACAGTCTGGCGATACTGCTCGTCCTCCTCGGAGCATCACCGTAATGCCTTTTTATTAGTTAATAAGTCGATACATCTCTTCACACAACCTTTCGGTTCGTGCGGAATATGAAACCTTTCGGTTCACGCGGGATAGTAAACTATAGAAATTATGAAAAATACAAAATGCCAATCCGGCGGCTCACACTCTCAATACATAACATTTATTGAGAGATAAAATCTTTACTATATTGCTGGAAGAATTCTTCTTCCCTTTGAGAGGATAATTGAAGAAAATGCCTATTTCCATACATTATCTTCTTGAATATTCCATTGGATCATGAGTCTCATTTTTCTTCTGGAGATGAAGAAAAAGTACTCAATGGAACTCAATGCCCACCGTCTCATACCAATGGGTTCTTCATCTAAACCACATAACTGTACCTCTATAATTTTTTATTTCACCTTCTCTATCATCTTTCATTCTCTATAAATCATATGCTACAATCTAGGGTACCAAATAATGAGAGCAAGGACTAAGTTGCTTTGGATACACCACAACTAATCTTGCTTGCCTTTCAATAATGTTTGGTTAACCATTTAATGTGGTGTAATTGATCTCATCAAACTTAATGTTTGACTTGATCTTTGACCCCCTTGGTCCTTGGCTTATCTTCTCTCTCTTTATCCAAACATGAGATAAGACTAGATCTTCCTCGATTAGATCCCTTTTCTATATTCTCATGTTCAATGCTTTATCCATGGGTTTTACTTGGGGATCTAGCTATTATGCTTCATACAAGGAACTTTTTCCCTTAGGCCTTTATAAATGGAGTCCACAACTTATGTTGTGTTATCCCATGAAGCATCAACATACCTTTAGGACCTACAATCCTTATGGTTTATGATACTTATATTGGGTTTCCTTGCATATCCTTTACCTTATAATACCTTATTTGAGCATAAGGTATGGGGTGTTGGAGACTTTCCCCCCTCCTTGAAGAGCTTTCATCCTCGAAAACAACCTTAGGTGTTGGTGCATTTTACCCAAGCCTACATGCTTGATATATTTGATATTATCCTCATTTGTAAGTCACATGAGTAGTCATGTGAACACCTCTTGTAAAAGAGTACATTTTATCTCTTGTAAATGGAAAAAGAAAAAAGGAAAAGGATGGCTTACCTCATCCATGATGTAAAAGCAAATTCGTGGCTCCAACTACCAAAATCACGAATTTTTTGAGCTGAGGGAATCTCTCCTAACTTTGGGGATCACTTTTAGGTGGAGCCATTCGAATTCGAATTCAAAACTCCCTCCAAGAATAGCTATAAAAAGAGCAAGAAGGAAGAGGCGATTAGCAAGCCTTGTACGTGACCACTTCATGTCATTTTGTAGAGATTGAAGAGCTTACTCCATAGCTCTATCATTCTACTCCCATTTTGCAAAGATTCATTGCCAATGTGGTTGTAATCATATGTGAATCTATACATTTATCATCATCTACTTCTCTGTTTTGTTCTCTGCTATACTCACTCAGAGCAGTAACTTCTGAAGGTCATATCTCGAGTTCTACTGAACCTTTTTCAGTGATTTAACTTGCGTTGGATAGCTTGTACTGTCTACTTTGTGATACAAATTCTCAAAGTCACTGGATTAATATTTTTGGAGATATCTGCATTTTACTGCTTACTGGTCTATCTCTGCAGAGCCCCGAGAATTGTGGGAATGTTCTAGAAATTGATGAAACTTGTTCTCAGTGCTCAGTCCATCATTTGAAGTGTTCTAACTTGGATTGGGAAGCTTGCTAAGTCTATTTGCTATGCCCAAAAGGAATGTTTCTAATTCCTACCAGGTTGAGAGCACTGTTCATTTTTTCCAGCAGGTGTATGTCCAAAAATAGCAAGTTTTGGGAGCTAGTCATTTCACAACTAGTCTGTCTTGACTTAAACTTTTGGGATACATGTTCCAAAGTACTTGGATGATATTTTGGTGGATTTAGGAAGCTCAAAGGGTCTACTAATCAACTCTGAAGTCTCAGTTGGCTGGTGTGAAGCTGGTTGTAGCAGCACCTACTCATCTTTGGATTGCATCCACCATCTCTCTTCACAGTGGTATCAGAGCATAGTCAAGCAACATGGGAGATGGATTTCCATCAACAATTGACAAATTGGATCGAAACAACTACCCCGCATGGTCTCTAAGGATGGAGGCTTACCTTCAAGGGAGGAATCTATATGGATTCATATCCGGAGATGAAGCAATGCCAACCATGAGGAACAAAGGGCAACCATCACATGAAGAAGTGGAAGGACTTTCGAATTGGTGTTCGAAGGATGCACTTGCAAGGTCCTATATTCTAAACTCAATCTCTGATTTTCTTTTACCTCATGTCAAGGGATGCAAGACATCAAGAGAGACATGGAATGCACTTGCTTCTTTCTTCTCTTCCAACACTCGAGCAAGGAAGAACCAATTGTGGATGGAGTTCACAACAATGAAGAAAAGCCCGAAGCAAAATATGACTGATTATGTCACAAAGATGAAGGAGATTTCCGACCAACTTGGAAGCATTGGAGAGGTAATTGAAGAGGAGCAAATCATAAGACAAATCATGAATGGAATCAAAGCAGATGACAAGTGGGAGTCATTCACAACAGCCATGGATTTATACATGGATATGCATGTACCCGACCTCAACACACTCATGGGCCAACTCTTCACTCATGAAGCAAAGATTAGCAAAGGTGGTGAGTCCTCAAGAGGTAATCAAACTTCTGCCTTATATTCTGATAAAGCTAAGGTCAAGGACAAGTCAAAGAATAGGAAGAATGAAGATGAAGGAAGCTCTTTCCAAGCAAACTTTGTAGGTAGAGGAAGAGCTAGAGGAAGAGGCAGAGGTGGAAAGCAAGGCAGGGGGAGATTCCAATCATCTCAACCTTGCAACATATGTGGCTTATCTAACCATACTACTGAAGAATGTTTCAGGAACCCGAGGAACTCAAGAGGAAGAGGATTCAATAGAGGTGGCTATGGATCAAATAGAGGTAGATACAATGGAGGCTACAACAACAACAACAATTACAACAACAACAACAACTATCAAAGTGGCCATAGAGGAAGAAGAGATTACAATAACTATGCAGAGGACCAAAGTCAAGAAGATTCATTATTGATTATGAATCTATCAGCGAAGAAGGGTAAGGATGATGATCACATATTTTACATTGATTCGGGATGCTCAAACCATGTAGCAGGAAATGTGGCTTTACTTTCTGATTTGGAAGATCCTCATAACAAGCATGAAGTGCAGACAGGAGATGATACAAAGCACTCAGTGGAGAAGATAGGTAATGTGAAGACATCAGATGGGAATATGAATCTCTTAAGCAAAGTCTTGTATGTCCCTACAATTACCAAAAATTTAATAAGTGTTGGACAGATTGTTGAAAAAGGATTGCAGGTTAGATTCAACCGATTTGGAGCATATGTTGAAGACCCAAGGCAAGGCTTTCGAAGGATTTCCAAAGGAGAAAAGACAGGAAGGCTTTTCACTTTTGAAGTGGAAGATACAAAGAACATAGCTTTGTTTAGCTATGGATCTCAAACTCTAACAGAGTTGGAGATATGGCACAAAAGGCTTGCTCACATTGGTGAGAGGACACTCAAACAGATTTGCAGGGACCAAAGTGTACTTGGTTTGCCTAATATCACAAGGCAACACATGATTTATAAGTGTGAAGCTTGTCAACTCGGCAAGGCTCATAGACAACCTTTCAATAAGAAAGGATATATGTATCAAAATCCTTTGGATCTAGTGCATACGGATGTGTGGGGTCCAAGTAAGGAGCCATCTATATCAGGCTCAAGGTATTATGTGTCTTTCATAGATGATTGTAGCAGGTGGACCATTCTGTTTTTCATGAAGCACAAGGATGAAGTGTTTAATTGCTTTAAGAAGTATATTGCTCTTGTTGAAAACCAAACAGGTAGGACTTTGAAACGACTCAGATCAGATGGTGGAGGAGAATACTTCTCTTCTGAATTTGATGCCTTCTTGCATGAAAGAGGCATCAAAAGGGAAGTCACTACAAGGTATACACCCGAACTCAATGGTGTAGCAGAGAGGAGGAACAGAGCTATTGTCGAAGCAGCAAGGTCCATGCTCAACGAAAAGGGATTGCCGAACTACCTATGGGCAGAGGCTGTGTCTACAGCCACATATCTCATAAATAGACTTCCATCTAAGTCACTAGATGGAACCACTCCATATGAAGTATGGAATGGAAGAAGACCTAGTCTAGAGCATTGTAAAATCTTTGGATGCTTAGCCTATGCTCACATTCCTTCTCAAGTAAGAGGGAAATTGGATCCCAAGGCAGAGAAGTGTGTATTCATTGGTTATGATCAAAACCAAAAAGGATATAGATTGTACAATCCAACCAATAAAGGATTTTCTATGAGTAGAGATGTATTTTTTTATGAAAACAAATCATGGTTTGATGATGACAGGAAAGTGAAGCTGTCATATGACTTGGATGAAGATTTTCCATCACTTCAACCAAAAGAACCAAAGCAGCTTGAAGAAAGTGATTCGGAGATTGACCTAGAAGACTTGGAAAGACTAAAGCTATGGAAGAACAAAGGTAAAGCAAAGATGCAGGATGCTACATATGGACCCGAGAGCTCACATCAACCACTTAGAAGGTCTTCAAGGGAGAAGAAGAAACCAGAGAGGTTTGGTTATGATACTTCTTTGGTCACGAAGCACTCAATCTACATTGCAAAGGATTCAACCAATGAAGAACCTACAACATTTGAAGAAGCACAAAGCAAGAAAGCTTGGAGAGATGCAATGGATGAAGAAATGGAAGCCTTGAAGGAGAATGACACTTGGGAGCTTGTACCTAACAAGCCATCTATGAAGATAATCGGATCTCGATGGATATACAAAATCAAGAGGAATCCAGATGGAAGTATAAATAGACACAAAAGCAAGGTTAGTTGCTAAAGGGTTTGCTCAAACCCATGGTATTGATTATGAGGAGACTTTCTCTCCTGTTGCAAAAATGCCTACAATTAGGGTTCTCATTAGTCTTGTTGCATCTAGAAATTGGAATCTTTATCAACTTGATGTAAAGAATGCTTTCTTGAATGGATGGATTTCTGAGGAAGTGTATATGGCACAACCTCCTGGATATGAGGATGTACATCATCCTAACTATGTATGCAAACAAAAGAAAGCTTTGTATGGATTGAAGCAAGATCCAAGAGCTTGGAATTTCAGATTGGTGACTTATTTGCAGGACCAAGGATTCAAAGCTAGCAAGGCGGATACCTCTTTGCTCATAAAGAGGAATGGATCTGAAGTGATCTATTTATGTGTGTATGTTGATGATATTATTATCACAGGCAATGATCTTGAAGGAATCAAACAAGTAAAGGCTCAAATGAAGGAGGAGTTCAAAATAAGTGACCTCGGACCACTCACTTATTTTCTTGGATTGGAGTTGATCTACACAGATTCAGGTATATACATCACACAAAGGAAGTATGTGCATGACATGCTCGTCAAGTTCAAGATGGAAAATACCAAGTGTGCAGGTACACCTATGGAGCAAAATCATAAGCTTAGTGCTTATGAAGGAGAGCCAATTGAAGACATCACAAGCTATCAAATCTTGGTTGGAAGTTTGAACTATGCAACACTCACAAGGGTGGATATATGCTATAGTGTTAGCATATTGAGTCAGTTTATGCATAAGCCGAGAAGACCACATATGGAAGCGGCCAAGAGAGTCCTCAAGTACCTAAAGGGGACCATGAACGAAGGTTTGTTCTATTCATATACTTCAGATATTGAGCTAAAGGTCTACTCAGATGCAGATTGGGTCGGATCTAAAGATGATAGAAGAAGCACATCAGGGTATATATCATTTGTAGGTTCAAAAATCATTTCTTGGTCATCGAAGAAGCAACCAACCGTGGCATTATCTTCTACCGAAGCCGAATATAGAGGTTTGGCTAATGCAACTCAAGAAATCATGTGGTTAAAGTCTTTGTATACAGATCTTGGACTTCATTCTTCAACACCTCATATTTTTGGTGACAACACAAGCTCACTAAATCTAGCAGCTAATCCGGTATACCATGCTAGAACCAAGAATATTGAAGTCCACTACCATTACGTAAGGGAGAAGCTAATGAGCAAGGATATTCAACTATCCTATGTCTCTACAGATATGCAATGTGCCGACATGTTGACTAAAGCTCTTGATGGTACAAAATTAAGTAGATTCAAGTTGATGATTGGCTTACAGGAAATCAAGGACAATTGAGGATTTATTTGAAGGCCAAGCATGTTAGGCTTGAGGGGGAGCTGTTGGTGCATTTTACCCAAGCCTACATGCTTGATATATTTGATATTATCCTCATTTGTAAGTCACATGAGTAGTCATGTGAACACCTCTTGTAAAAGAGTACATTTTATCTCTTGTAAATGGAAAAAGAAAAAAGGAAAAGGATGGCTTACCTCATCCATGATGTAAAAGCAAATTCGTGGCTCCAACTACCAAAATCACGAATTTTTGAGCTCAGGGAATCTCTCCTAACTTTGGGGATCACTTTTAGGTGGAGCCATTCGAATTCGAATTCAAAACTCCCTCCAAGAATAGCTATAAAAAGAGCAAGAAGGAAGAGGCGATTAGCAAGCCTTGTACGTGACCACTTCATGTCATTTTGTAGAGATTGAAGAGCTTACTCCATAGCTCTATCATTCTACTCCCATTGTGCAAAGATTCATTGCCAATGTGGTTGTAATCATATGTGAATCTATACATTTATCATCATCTACTTCTCTGTTTTGTTCTCTGCTATACTCACTCAGAGTAGTAACTTCAGAAGGTCATATCTCGAGTTCTACGGAACTTTTTTCAGTGATTTAATTTGCCTTGGATAGCTTGTACTGTCTAATTTGTGCATATAAATTTTCAAGGTCATTGAATTAATATTTTTGGAGATATCTGCATTTTACTGCTTACTGGTCTATCTCTGCAGAGCCCCGAGAATTGTGGGAATGTTCTAGAAATTGATGAAACTTGTTCTCAGTGCTCAATCATCATTTGAAGTGTTCTAACTTGGATTGGGAAGCTTGCTAAGTCTATTTGCTATGCCCAAAAGGAATTTTTCTAATTCCTTCCAGGTTGAGAGCACTGTTCATTTTTTCCAGCAGGTGTATGTCCAAAAATAGCAAGTTTTGGGAGCTAGTCATTTCGCAACTAGTCTGTCTTGACTTCAACTTTTGGGATACATGTTCCAAAGTACTTGGATGATATTTTGGTGGATTTAGGAAGCTCAAAGGGTCTACTAATCAACTCTGAAGTCTCAGTTGGCTGGTGTGAAGTTGGTTGTAGCAGCACCTACTCATCTTTGGATTGCATCCACCATCTCTCTTCACATTAGGGAATATTGAACTTTATGCTCTTTCAATTGCTCTTTAGAGCTTGAAGAGTTTATTTATTTTCAACATTTTATTATTCCTCCCGATTAAAAGAACTATTCAAGCTTTTTGGCTTATTTCCTCTAAGTTTATTGAGCATATATCCCTTAATTCAAGCTTTAATTATCCATAAATTTGATGTCCCATACCGCCATACATTGAAAGACTATTGTTATGTCATATGATAATAGAGCTTGTTTTTTGTATCAAACTAGGTATTATCTCTTGACATATTCGGGAATCTTAACTTAAAAGAAGATTGATTTGGCAATCAATTTCTTAATCTAAAAAGATGGCAATACTTCTTACCATTTCAAAAGTAGTCCTTAACTTATAAGACAAAGGTAGACATTATTTAAGGTTTCAAATAACCCTCTAATTTACCTCTTCTTTAGAATTTCCATTTGCTTGTGTAAAGCTCTTCTCACCACTAAAGAGCTTCCTTCAAGGGGGGAATTGAAACTTCGAGAAGACAATATTTTTATTATCCTTTCAATGGTTTTTTGAAAGAATCCTCACATATAATGTGAATTATCTTATCCGATATTTTCTCTTCCTTTGAGCTTAAGAATAGCCACTCTAATTTTCCATTATTGCTTTGTGGGTTAAGAAGAGAGAAAACTTTGGCCTATCACTTAAGTCCTTGGCCTTGCTAGTTAGACATGTCATGGGTTTTATGGAATTTGATATTCCATAAGGGGGACTTTAAGCTTAATGTATTATTATTTTGTTTATAATAATCCAACCATATATGGAGTAAATGGTAGTTTAATATGGCCGATTGACTCTACTACTATTGTTTGTATATCCTATGGAAGTCATAACCAAGCTTAAGCTTAAATAAAGTGTCTTCTTCTTAACCCACAAACCCATGTAATACATTTCATATGCATACATAGTGTATGCTAAGGCATTTACACCTTTAGGGGAAGATGTGTAGCATGCATAAGGTGTTGATATATTTTGGTAGTGATGTGTCTAAACACACTTAGGACTATTGGGGCACTTTTTTCCTCTTTAGGAGGATTTCTTTTTGTGGATTGTATATATGTCTATAATCCTAAGGGGTTGCTTATCTTTGTACATTCACTAGGTAATACATTTTGCATTGTGTTGTGCTCCAAGTTTCTTCTTCTTCCTTGTGTTGTTTGTGTGCTCCAACAGTTGGTATCAGAACAGGTTGCCACTTCATCTAGGGCATCATTGACACCCCTCAAGTCATAGTCTCAAAATTGCACAAAAGTTGGTGGGCATACTTGGGGCAGTTAGGAGTTCAAAAAGCTTTGTTCAAAAAAATTCAGTGCAATGATTGACGCATGATAGTCACATGGCTCTTCATTATGCCTACATGACCAAGGTAATACAAGATGCTGAAGCTTCTTGTTTTCAAGATGCAATTGGAAATGGAGATTGGAAAAAAGCTATGGATGACAAGATGGCTGCACTTTATGGAAACGATACATGGAAGCTGGTTCCATTGCCATAAGGAAAGAAACCCATAGGCTACAATTGGGCTTACAAGGTAAAAACACAATGCTGACGGTAGGATAAGGAGGTACAAGGCACGATTGGTAGCCAAAGGATATGCACAGACATATGGCATTGATTATGAGGAAATGTTCAACCTTGTAGCTAAAATGTCTACTGTCAGAACACTTGTTACATTAGCTACAACAAGAGGATGGACTTTGCATCAGATGGATGTGATGAATGCTTTCCTACATGGTGAATTAAAAAGAGATGTATACATGGGCCAACCACAAGGATATGAAAATTTAAAGCACCCAAAATATGTTTGCAGGTTGCAAAAGGCTTTATATGAAGTTAAACAAGTCCATCATGCTTGGTATGCAAGGATTGTTGACTATTTAACCACCATTGGATTTTCTATGTGTGATGTAGATCATTCATTATATGTAAGGAAGGGTGATGATGGCATCAGGATTGTGGCTATTTATGTTGATGACTTGATTGTAGGAGGTGACAATGAATCAATCATTAAAGAGGTAAAGCAACTCCTTATGCAGTAATCTTGGTGTGTTGCACTATTTCTTGGGCATTGAGTTTATACATATAGAAACAAGTATATGGATGTCAAAAAGGCAATATGCCTTGAGTATGCTCCAAAGGTATGGTATGGTTGATTATAAGAAAATTTCTATGCTAAAGGAGTAAATGTAGGTGTAAATGTAGGTTCTGGTTTTGGAATTGGAATAGAAATAGAATCCATAAACGGAAACAGGAACAGGAACCCAAAATAAAAATGGGAACGGGAATCGAAATCAGAATCAAAATCTGAATAAAAAACGGAAATAGAAATAGAATCGAAATCAAAATCCAAATCGGAATCAGAGTCCGATCATGAATAGAGAACAACGAAATAGATATCAATCGCCAAAACAAACAGAAACAAACCTGTCCGTAGTGACGCGTGTAGAGCTCTAATACCATTGTTATCAGGATCTTGCTCACATGCACACACAGGTTAGGGATGCAAAAAACAAATAGAAAAATAGACATGCCAGGAGACGAGACAAAACACAATATTGGGTGCAATCTCCCCCCATGCACTCTATTTCGATAGTCCACAGAGTGCATCTATTTATAGGAATTTTGGATTATGTCAAAATAGTTGTTACATGAGAGCGACTTCAAAAACCATGCGTGAAAGCAAAAGTTGGTAACTTTTGTAGAGAGCCTTTGCTTTTAATATCAAAAATTACGGTCTACAACGACCCTTATTCTAACCACTACTTTACTAACTATTTCTAAAAATAGTACCCTCTATGTGGGTTTACTTACAAACTATATAAATTATAAATCCAATTATTGATGTTCGCCCTTTCATGCCTTTCACACAAATCACAAACCTTCAACTGCTATATCAAAAACACCAAAGCACATCAATACATTAATAAATTAACACTCCAACAATTTCTTGTTCAACACATTCCATAATTCATAACAATATCAGGGTACATTATCAGTTCATTAGAGAGAAGGTATTCGTAGGTAATATTGATCTTGTTTATGTGAGGATAGATGAGGAGGTTGCTGATATTTTTATTAAAGCACTTGGTGTAGAGGAGCTGAAGAAGTTTCAAAATATGCTTGGATTAGAGGACATGACATTGAGCTTGAGGGAGAGTGTTGAGATATTAAGCTCAACATGTGATGATCTAGGATGACACATATCACTTTTTCATTTCTCTAACATGTATAATGGTCACACCGGTATATGTCAGGGATACTGCATTGAGCTTTACTAGATTTATCTACCAAGAGTGATGGCACATTTGTTTCTTTCAAGCTCACTCATTCATGGACATTAGGATTTTCCTTATGTACTATTCTTTATATATTGCACTAGTTGTATTGTTGTTTTAGCTCATTCTTGTAAATTCCTTTTATGTAATAGAAGAAAAAGAAGATCATTCTTCCTTGCCTCAATTTGTGTGTGTGCTCCTCTTTGATTGTGAGTGTGTGTGTGTGAGGGACACACTCTAGTAGCATTCCATCGGGGGGGAAGCTTCACAAGAGAGAGATGTAACACAAGAAATGTAATATTCCCCTTCTATATCTGATGATGAGCCCCCACAGAGGACACCACTCAAGGCAAGGCCCAAACAACGAGGACGGATACAAGTTGTATTGGAGACAACATCAAATTTAGAGAGTTCCTCGGATGAAGAAAGTGTTAACGAGCTACCATGGACCCATGATCATATCCCCGTGAACCATCGAGTAACACAAGGAGGCAAGACACTCCCTGCAAGACAAGGACAAAGACCAACCGATGAAGAAAGAGAGCAAAGTTGGGCAGAGCAAGTAAATGATGAGGCTGAACCATCTAGGCATGTTCCAAGAAGAAAGAAGAACTATCAACCGTGTTGCAGACCACACTGACCACAACCCAACATCCCCCCGAATGCAAGAGCACTACAAAGATGCAGAAAGCAAACTAGAGCCTTTGCAGAGATTCGACACTATCAAAAGTCTATGGAGCTTCTTATTCCACGAAGGTCATTTGCAAGAGTTGTGAAGGAAGAGATCCAAAGCTATTGCGTTGGACTTCGTATCCAAGGGGTAGCCATTGAAGCCCTTCAAGAAGCTGAGAGGTGTATCTTATCTCAATGTTGGAGGACTCTACTATGTGTGCCATCCATGCAAAGAGAGTGACAATACAACCTAAAGATATGTAGCTAGCTAGAAGAATTAGAGGTAATAACCCTTAACATTTGTACTCTCTTGTTTGGAGAACTTTTTGTATATCCCAAATGATGAATATAACCTTTTTCTTATTATATTTGATCTCCCAAGTGCTTGTCTCTTAGTGTACATGTTTTGAAGTATATTTCTCCTATGTATCTAAAAGTGTCATTTTCAAGTAGTTCTTTAAAGTGTTATGCATAGTTTAATCAGTCTTTTTGTTGTATTTCTTGTAAGTGTTGTTGCCCAAAATGCATGCAATGGCCTAGGAATGCAAAAAAAAGGCCTGCCACAGAAACGCGGGGATGGGCCCTGTAAACGTTTTGCAAGGCCCATCCCCGTGTTTCTGTGGCAGGCCTTTTTTTTGCATTTCTAAGCCATGAAACCATATGCCATGCACATTGGAGCATATCAGCCTTAGATAGGGTGCAATTCATGAAAACCCTCTGACCAATAGATAAACAATGATGATGAACATTCAACTATACTTATAAATTGTTGCATGCTTATATGCACTTAGAGGAGTCGAGATATTCTCTAATCATTGCACATAAGAAGAGTTTTCCACACTTCTCCAAGTCTAGGTTGTAATTGAGGGACATAGACTTCCAATATAGGGCAACTAGTGCATGCAGTGGCCTAGGAATGCAAAAAAAAGGCCTGCCACAAAAACGTGGGGATGGGCCCTACAAAACTTTTATAGGGCCCATCCCCACATTTCTCTGACAAGCCTTTTTTTTGCATTCCTAGGCCATTGCATGCATTTTGGGCAACAAATTTTACAAGAAATAATGGAAAAAGACTCATTAAACTGTGCAAAAGTTATGATATTGTCAAAAACATAAAGACAACAATAGATTGAATGCACATGGAAATTGAAAAAACAATAATTGGTATTATAAAATTTTTACAATTGGCTCTTGGCATTGAGCCTCTCAACTACATTCTTTCTTCTCTGAAAAGACTGTCGTTGTTGATATATTTAGGTAGTGATGTGTGTGAACACACTAGGACCATCGAGGCACTTTTTTCCCTCATTAGGAGGTTCCCCCCCTTGTATAGATGCCTATTGCCCTAATGGGCTACTTATCTTTGTACATTCTCTAGTAATACATTCAGTATTGTGTGTTGTGCTCCAAGCTTCTTCTTCTTCCTTGTGTTGTTTGCGTGCTTTTGCAGACGTCTAACTCCAACAATTGGTATCAGAGCAAGTTGTTGCTTCATCTAGGGCGTCATTGATACCTCTCCGATTGTCATCTCAAAATCGCACGAATTTTGGTGAGCATACTCCGCATGTCTTCGAGATCAAAATAGATTCGCTTTGTGGTGCTAAAATCGCGATCTGAGCTCATTTCGACCTCTGAATGCACTATCGAAGCACTTGTGCAAGCTATTTTGTCTCTTTGTGCCAATGGTACATACCAGTTTCAGTTCGCCAGTATAAGCGTCTTGAAGTCTGGTATAGGTTTAGCAGAATTCGCCTTGGGAATTCTGTTCAACTTTTTGAGATACAATGAATTTTTTGCATCAAGGTATTTTAGTCACCGACCATGGCTGAAAGCAATGATGTATTTCGTATGTTGGCTGTTGAGGATAAGTTGGATGGTACCAACTACCCATTGTGGGATTATATGATGCGGCATGTATTGGTTGCAAAAGGATTGTGGAACATTGTGCAGGGTGTTGAAAAGCGTCCTATCACACCTACAATTGTTACAATTGCAGGTATTGAAGCTGATGCACAAAGTGTCGAAGATTATGATATTCTGCATATTCTTGTTCATGCTTCGGTTTCTGCTGCACCTACTGCATAGAAAATTCATTGGGATGGCAGAGATTCCCAGGCGCATGCATTGATAGCTTTGTCTGTCAAACGTGCCAATATTCCTCACATTCGCTCTTGCATAACAACTAAGGATGCTTGGGATACACTTACCACATTGTACCAAGCTAGGAATGAGGCTCATGTTGCTTACCTCCGAAAACAGTTGGAGAGTGAGCACATGAGAGAAGGTGATTCTATGGATAGTTTTCTAACAAAGATCAAAGACTTGAAGGAACAGTTGATTTCTGTTGATCAGGTTATACCAGATAGCTCACTTGTGCAGATCATTCTAAATGGTCTTCTTGATTCATATCAGAGTTTTGCTTCTACTCTTCAGTTGATGATGAAAGGCAATCCAAATGCCTTGTCATTTGAGGAGTTAGTCTTTGTTCTATTGCAGGAGGATCAGTCCAGGCAGAACAGGTCCATTATGCGTGTTGCAGATCAAGCTTTCCAGGGTAGTCAGAAAGGCAAAGGAAAATGGAGCTCTTCAATTAGTAAGTAGAAATCTACTAATTCTACACAATAGAAGAGGGAAGACAAAGATGAAAAGAAATCAGAAAAAGAAATTGTTTTGCAAGTACTATAAAGGAAATGATCATATCATAAAGAACAGCCCAAAAATGGTTGCTAAAGAGGCAAAGAAGAAAGAGTCTGGAATGGTTGTTGCAGAGGACTCTACACCAAAAACAGAGTCTGCTAATCTTGTGCAGGAAGAAGAATGGGCGTTTACTACTGTTTGCCGTTTTGACCCATCTTCTCATGAGTAGTACATGTCTACAGTAGACTCGGATGTTTGGTACTTTGACAGTGGGGTGACCAAATATATTACCTCGCAGTGCAGTTTCTTCTCTTTATTTGAGCCTGCCCCTACAGGGAATACTATTACATGCACCAACAGCTCTTATCCTGTTATGGGAGTTGGTAAGATCATTTTGACTATTGTTGATGGTAGTTCTTTCACTTTGTTAGATGCTTTGTTTGTGCCAGGGATCAAGAAAAATCTGTTATCAGTTTCTGCATTAGCCAAGATTGGCTTGGTTATGAAATTTGTTGATGATAGATGTACATATCATGATCTATCAAATGGCGACATGATTATTGCTTCTAACATTTTATGCCGTGGGTTGTATAAGCACATAGACTATGAAAAATCTGTAAATGATTCGACATGTGCAGTACATGATTCTCAGGCTATGTCAGATGCAAAGCTTTGGCATGCACACTTTGGTCATCCGAATTTTGCTAGTTTGCTACGCCTGTAGAAATCTGAAATGGTGTCCTCTTTTCCCAAACATGAGGCACCTAGAAGACATGTTTGCGAAGGTTGTATTTTGGACAAAATGCAGCATTCCTCCTTTCCAAAAGATGGTTCAGTTCAAGCTACTTAGAAATTGCAGCTTGTACATATTGATGTCTACGGTCCTATCCAGACACCTTCTTTTGGAAATTATCTTTACTTTGTGACTTTCATCGATGATTTTTCTAGGAATGCATGGGTACTTCCATTGAAGGCAAAGTCCGAAGTGTTCATGTGCTTCAAACAGTTTTTGGTTTTGGCTGAAAATCTATCAGCATGTAAAATGGGCACCCTCTATTCTAATCGAGGGGGGGAATATATGTCTTCTGATTTTAATGCATTTCTAGTTGAATGTGGGATAAAACACCAGTGTAGAGTGCCATATACACCTCAATAGAATGGATTTGTTGAACGAAAGAATAGGTCACTTATGGAGATGGCAAGGTGTATGGTCAAGAGTCAGGCTTTACCACATAGTTTCTGGCTTGAGGTTGTCATGTGTGCAACATATGCACTTAACAGGTATCCCACTAAAGCACTGCAGTCTAGCACTCCATATGAGGCTTGGTTGTTTGGCATATGCATTAGTGCCTGAACAACATCACAAAAAATTGGATGAACAAGCAATAAAATGTATTTTTGTTGGGTACAATTATGAAAGTAAAGGCTATTATATGTATCATCCACATACTAAAAGCATTCTGGTTAGCCGTGATGTTTTTTTTGTGGAATATGCTATTCAATCATTGCTTTCATGTACTAAGGAGACATATGTTAGCTCCAAAGACATGTATGATACTTTGTTGCCTCTTTTTATAGGTGGATAGAAAAGTGCTTGTCCTAATGAGGCAACTTCTCAGCCTTTGCAGGTTTCATGTGACGATGCAGATCATTCCATTTTTTATGTTGATTTACATGATGCACTTGTTGATGAGAGAGTTGATATTGAGGAGGTAAAAATTATGCCAAAACGGCTAGTGCACACTTTGAGTGACAACAAATTAGATGCACCTCTATCATATCATACTCGATCAGGCTCTCATAGTGCCTCTTTTGCATCAGATTGCTATGCTATGGCTGCATCTAGTCTTTGTGATGAGACTTAGCATGTTTTGTTTGATGAAGCACAAAATTTAGAAAATTGGATGGCTTCTATGCAATTTGAATATGATGTTGGGTACTTGGTCTTTATGTGACTTGCCCCTTGGCAAGAAGGCCATTGGCACTAAGTGGGTATACAAGCTGAACCGCAAACCTGATGGTACAGTTGACATGTATAAGGCTAAGCTTGTTGCAAAGGGTTATGCACAGGAAAGAGGCATTGATTTTGATGAAACCTTTGCTCCTACTTGCCGAATGACTATTGTTCGTAGCATCTGTGCACTTGCAGCTCATCATGGTTGGAATGTACATCCGTTGGACATTAAAACAACATTTGTGAATGGTGACTTGCATGAAGAAGTGTATGTTTTTTAGCCCCGTGGCTTTGTCCAGAAAGGGCATGAAAACTAGGTGTGCAGGTTAAAGAAGGCATTATATGGTTTAAAGCAAGCACCACGTGCTTGGTATGAAAAGATACATGCCTATCTTATTGAATATGGTTTTGAGAACAATCCAATTGAAAGCACCTTACATGTCAAGCATGCTAATTATGTACTTCTAATCATTGTGGTGTATGTTGATGACATGTTGCTCACCAGTCCTCATGAGAAGGATATTGCTGATTTCAAGGCTGATTTACATGCCTCATTTGAGATGTCTAATTTGGGACATTTGTATCATTATTTGGGCATTCAGTTTATGCACGTTGATGGTGGAATGGCTTTGTGTCAAACAAAATATATTGACACATTATTGCAGCATTTTTGGCCTTGAAGATTGTAAACCTATTGCCACTCCTATGGAGACACGTTTAGGACTTAGTCTTCATGATGTTGGAGATGCTTTTGATGTTGTTGTCTATGAGTAGGCTATTGGATGCTTGATTTACTTATGCATTACTCGGCCAGATATTCAGTTTGCTGTCTCACAGATGAGCAGGTTTATGCATTGCCCAGGAGTCAAGCATTGGTAGGCGGTTCAACACATCTTTTGCTACTTTAGTGGTACTCGGCTACTTGGGTTGTTTTATCCTAGGGGGGATCACTACCGCCAGATTTGCATGCTTTTCCTGACTCTGATTGGGTTGGTTACTATGACACTCATGTGTCCACTAGTGGCTTTTGCTTCATGCTTGGTAGCTCATGTATATCTGGGTTGAGCAAGAAGCAGCCTATTGTGGCCACTTCCAGTTGTGAGGCTGAGTATAGGGCAGCTTTCACAGCGACTGTTGAGTGTGTGTGGCTCAGATGACTTATGGCTGATTTGGATGTTGGTCAATCTTCTGCCACCGGAAAAATCTTCACTGAGAGTCAGAGCGCATTGGCAGTTGCGAGGAACCCTGTGTTCCATGCTCGCACTAAGCACATTGAGGTGCATTATCATTATGTTTGGGAGAGGTACTCTACTGGGGAGATCAGCTTGGCATATGTGCCCACTCAGGAGAATATTGTAGACCTTTTCACGAAGGCTCTGCCTAGGGAGAAGTTTGAAGCTTTTCGCAAAGCTTTAGGCTTACTTCATTTTTTGGAGTAATTTCCACATAGATTGGCAGTTCCTTATACATGAGTGCCAGCTCCTTGTTCACCTCATCACTCCTAGGGGAATTTGTTGATATATTTAGGTAGTGATGTGTGTGAACACAGTAGGACCGCCGAGGCACTTTTTTCCCTCTTTAAGATGTTTTTTTCCCCCGGCTTGTATATACGCCTATTGCCCTAACGGGCTACTTATCTTCGTACATTCTCTAGTAATACATTCAGTATTGTGTGTTGTGCTCCAAGCTTCTTCTTCTTCCTTGTGTTGTTCGCGTGCTTCCGCAGACATCTAACTCCAATAGTGGCAATTGGTAAGTCAAAACTAATTGGGATATTAATTGAGGGTCTGTCAATCCAAGACCTAAAGCTATTCGTATTTGACCTAATATTTTTCCTCTAAAGTTAACTCCTAGGGTAGTAAGGGCAAAGGAATTCCCAACCAGAAATATACAATTGATCCCTTGCATTATTATAGATAGACACATAACTTTGCTCAAGGCCTTTCGATACCAAGTCATGAAGTGTCCTTGAGGGGAAAAGTCCTTGTGGATTATGAAAAAATCTTCCTTTGGCAATTTCCCAATGTAATGTGCCAAGGAAGAGCCATTGCCACGGGCAACATGGTCACCACCACTCCTTGCTGCAAATTTATCCACTTCAATTGCTTCCTGCACATAGACAATCATAAAATTCATTAGATACATCTTGTATGAATATGAGACAATCATAAATGTCATTAGATACTTACATCTTGAAGCTTATGTTCATCCTCTCCTCTTCCCATTGCATCTAGTGGAATTGAAGAGTGAGCCATGCCACTTTGCTCCACAACATAGGATGTTGGAATCTTCTTCTCCAAAATTCTTTCCCTTGCTTTGGCCAGATCTTCTTCAGTATTTTGGTTGGCATCACGCAAAATCTCTTCACACACAAATGCAATCGTGTCTGTAACTGAATCACCAAGTGGAATTGTTGTCTTTTCAATTATGTCAGAAGTGTTGTCCATGGGAACATCCGAGGTCGAGCAAAAAATACTTAGGCATTCGTTGAGGCATAGACCGAATGCCTTCTCAATATCGTGCAGGAACAAAAATTCTTCTCCGTCGACAAGTACCAATGAAAACACTTCCATGTCTACCTCTGGTAGAGTGGGTTCCACGGGCTCTAAGTTGGAGGGTGGACTATTCTATGTATTGGCTTCCTTTAATTTGTCCACTACCCCTTGTGGAAATTCTGTGCAAATGTTTTGACTCTCTTCTAATAAGTTCAGAGCTTCTCTCTGGGGTTCCTTTTTTTCATCTACAAAACCCCCACTGGCAAGATGGGGTAGGTCCATGGGTGTAGGTTCGGGCTCCTCATTGACAAAAAAAGATTGGTGTTGCTACATAGAAAACATATTTTCTTCCCATTTTCCTCTTCTTATTTAATTGTTTAATTAAGGGCACTGTGTCATCTAACAGGTGTCGTGCATCCTCAGCAACATCCATGAAACGCTTTAAGCGCTTCGCAAACGCCTCATCTCCTTTATGAATGTACAAAAGTAGGTCACACGGGATCCATCTACACTCATATGCTGGAATATATATAGTGTGTCTCTACAGACTAGGTCATACAAATTTGTACGACCATTGTAGTCTATAGTATCCAAAACTCCATGAATAGATCTCGAGGAGATTTCATGGGAGTGGAAGTGCTAGTAGCCATTACTTGCGCATGAGAATTCTATTGGCTCATCTGTGCTTTCTAGCTCTTTGTGAGTGCAAATGTGAGAAATGCACACATAGAACCCATTTTTATAGCAATTTCAAGTTTTTAAAGTGATTGGGCCCACATTTAAAAGTACATAATAAAGTAGTGCAAGTTCAAAAAATGTGTTTTTGATGACAAAATAATGCACAGAACACCAAAGGATATGATTTTTTTTGCTTCCAAGCAAATGTCTAAACATAACACAACAAAAAAACATGAGCAACCACATTTCAAAGTAATGAACATAGACTTTTTAACATTCCAAAAGTTTTGAAATTACCATTGCAAATAAGAAGGTATATACAATATCTAATATGAATTGATTGACCTACTTTTTACAAGGTTCTTGAAAGTGCAAGAACCATGAGATACAATGACTAGGACCCAAACAGTGACATTATCAGGTTGCAAAAGAACTATGACAATGAGAGTTCTCTTCCATCTTTGCTCCAATCTACAGGGACTTTCATTTTGTATTCCAATCTTCTGCCCACCTGTAATCAATTTGCAAGAAATTGAAGTTATAAAAGTAAAATAAGCAATAATGAAAAGATTACTTTAACAAAAGCACAAAACATTCTCGCCTTATGTCCTTGTATTTTGAATTTGGATTGAGTTAGTCCTTCAAACCCCATAATCACCAATTGTTCTCTCATATTAGCCAAGGTCCAATGATTATTCACTTTTATAGTTTTCGTTTCATTGTTGGGCAATCTAAGCTTTATTTCAAATGAATGTAAAGATCCCTTTGAACTTTGAAATGGTATCCATTTGCCAAGTTTCCACATCCAACGATCATAGTAGAATCTAATGTATAATGAAGTACGTTGTTTCAAATATCAAAATTCTATACCTGTTCCACCTATTTTACAAAGATATTTATCACCTTTTGCAATTCCTTCTATCAAACCCCAATTTTCACCAAGAAGACTTTCGACTTGCTCATATGTGATATCTTTACACATGAAGATGGTGGAAGTTTCTTGGAATGAGAATAAACAATGGGTGGGAAACATGAAGATGATGGAAGTCTCTTGGAATAAATATACAAAACAATGGGTGGGAAAAGTCCAGTGCAAAGCTACAGACCTAGACACTTTTGTGAATTTCAAAGAATTATGTATATCCATTACCATCTTATGCTTCAAAGATGATACAGACCATATATCAAGTTTTGGCCACTCCAAGCTAAGAAGAGAATGTACTTCAATTCTCTCTAACCTTCCAAAACCATTCATTGTAGAGGGTACAAGATATCTATGTGTGTAAAAGAAAACTCTATCATGGTAAAGTTGAGAAGGAGATATTTCTGGAAAGACTAGTGCACCAACATCTCCATGCAATGCCTAGAAAGTACCTGTAAGACTATGAAGTGGCTGCTCTTCCACCAAAGTAGAAGGAAATATATATGAAACAAACAAAAACATATCTAAATAGTTCAGAAATATATTCAACACTAGAAAACATACAATATTGTAGAGTAATTCTTACAATTCATGGGATATCTCATTCTATTAGAGTTTTCAAGTTTCATAGTTGCCATTGTAAAAACATGTTGTACAATAGCAACCATCCCATTGTCTCTGTGCTTAGGCAAATAAGGAGGGAGAGGGGAATTCATCATTGAAGGGATAATGCAGATGTCAAGGAGAAGATGTACTTGTCATGAAGATACAAAAAACACTCAGCATAGCTTCTCTCTAAGTATTCAGAGAGCACAACTGACTAGGGGAAATTTGCAGATCTTCTTCATGAGTTTGTTTGCAAATGATGGTGTTGTTGTGTTCACAAAGGCCTGCTATGTAGGAAGACAGATAAAAAAGGAGACGGGGGAAGGAGAGCCGATAGAGATGAATATGAAGATAGCGTTAAAGAGTTTTTAAGGAGTTCCATCCTTTTTCTGATGGCCGCTTTGATGCACACTCTTGATCCTTGGACTAGAGTTTAGATCTTCAAGCCTTTGCTCTCTTATCCTTGTGCAAGGAGATTATCGTGGAAACTACGAAATTTAGTGTGAAAGGAGATAACAAAGGAGCAGAATATCTACGTTTTGAGTAGCCTATGCTAAGACTAAGGAGGGGGGGTGGAGAGAAGTTCTGGATTATTTTGAAGATGAATACTCGTGTTCTGCCGACTTCGTATGAACTGTTGCACTTCATATTGTAGAAGAGGACAATGCACGACATAGGGTTATGTGCACATATTGATGAAGTTTGAACTAAAAGGTCTTTGATGTATTTAAAGTGAAGATTGTGGAGTTGTACAACACTTATTTTTGAGCCACTCAGAGATGAAGAACTTATTGTTCCTTTGGTTTCGATAACAAGTCGAAGACGAAGATCATTCTCTGGGATAGCGAAAGTTTATCTCCAGTGCGCAATTTGGGGTCCCTGGCATGGCTTCGGTGGCCCCCTCCCTAGTGATAAGCAACCTAGCCATGACCCAAGGGGTGATTGGTAACCTGGCTCCTATTTTGGAGGGGGGGATCTTGTGTGGCTCTTAGAGCCTTCGAGGGTGTTGAGCCTCCCTTGGTCTCTCTTAGTAGAGCTGCAATCCTATCAAAGCAAGAAGAGCTCAAGAAAATATGTCTCATTGGATAAGTGTTTGGCCCTAGGCCGTTGCTCGATATTGTGTGCCAGTGGCTTTGAAAAGAGTGGTTCCCTCATGGTTTGATTGTTAGCAAGTGTCAGTTCCTACTAGCTAGTCATATGTTGCTAGTCTTTGAGAATGAAGATATGGCATTCCAAGCCCTCAATGTCTGAATCTGGCAACTCGAGCGGGCGACCCTATGCCTGTTCAGATGGTCCCCCGATTTTATTCCCGACAAATCAAATCTCTCCGCTACCCTCTCTAGGTCGAGCTCACTAACCTGCCGTACTTCTTGTACAACTTCATGTGGGACATCATTTCTCCAATCGACAAGTCATTGGCTTCATGCAAGAATGTTGGAGGTTTCATTTATGAAGGTGCAAGGAACTCTTTCAACGCTCTATGGCACCCTGAAATCTGTGTCAAGGCTGACCTCAGTACGCCGCTTCCCTCAAAGATCAAAGTGGACTGGGCGAAGGGGATGTCTGGGAACAAGATGTTAATTACAAAAATTTACCTAACGCATGTTTTCATTGTGGACAACAAGGCCATAGGATCAAAGAGTGCCCGCTGAGACAAAAAAGCAAACAAATACAAGAAGCATCCAAAAAAAGTCAAGACAACAATGGGACCCTGAATCCCCGGTGAATGAAGAGGTAGTTAAGGGCTCCCAAAACCCAGAAATCGACTCAGATGGGTTCAGAGAAGTCAGAAGAAGAAGGAAACAAATTTCTAGGGCGACTTTTGAGAGAATCCATACTCTAGATGCCCCTCCCAAAACAACTTGTATTGTAATCTGGAAAAGGAGATTAATGAGCTTGATTACCAAGATAGGAACCAGTTTGAGGTGGACACCAAGTGACAAAGCCCTAGAGATCCCCTAACAACAAAGAAACCAATTAAGAGGGCTACACTACAAGCAAAGAAGATAGCTTTACCACTAGTAACGAAGACAACATGGATAGTGAAAGTTCCATCATTGGATTGACTATTCAAGATACGGCCTCCTATTCATCTCAACAAGAGACCTCCCACAAGGGAAAACAACCTATTGAGTTACCCTAGAAAAACAAGTTACTAAGTCGGGACCCCCTCCTAGTGAAAAGAAAGGCGAATCCAAGAGGATAAGGGATAAGACCCTTCCCACAAAGAGGGTAATTATGGCAATGATCATCATCTCATTAAATGCTAGGGGGCTAACTGATCCCTCAAGAGTGACCATCATTGGTCAATGGCTTCTTGACATTAGCATAAACCCCTGAATTTATCTGTATTCAAGAGACTAAAATTGATGGAGCAGACCTCCCACAAACATCTTAGACAGGTCTCTTTGACCCATGTCTGGATCGCGATGTTGCACCTCTGGGGGTCCGGTGGGGACGGTTAATTTGTAAAAACCAATTCTGGTTTGAAAAAGCTTGAGAACTCCATTTAATATCAGATTCATCGATGGATTGCCACTTCCTTTGGTGCCCCCTTTCGATTCACCTTATTTTCTATGTATGCCCCAAACGGGGAGCTGGAGAGACTAGACACATGGGCCTCCTTGGACTCGTTCCCCTACAACATACTAATTTGCGGTGACTTCAACATGGTGGAGGAGCCTACGGACAGATGGAACAAAAAGGGCCGGGTCATTGAGAGTCGTGAGAAAGAAACGTGGGACAAACCAAACTACACTTGCATCTGGTCGAATTAAAGACTCGAATGGCTTTTTGTGGAAAAACCTCCAAGCGAGTGAGGACTTGAGGAAAGCTATATTGGATAGAAGCTACATTGCTTAGAACATTATTCATCAATGGGGCCGTCCTTGCCTCTTGCAATGCACTGGCCTAGCCATTTCTGATCACTACTTGGATCATTATTGCTTTCCAACGTCTCACCAAAACCCATAAGGCTCCTTGGTTTCATGCCTACTCAACTTCCTTCTCTCTCCCTCCATCCATCAAGAAATGTTGAAGTGTGGAAGGAGGTGTTTGCCTCCTACTTGTCCCCAGCCAAGACTTGGAGGTGCGCGGTCAAAAAGTCACAGTAGATCATGATAAGAACAAGCAAGATGCTCTAGACTATTCAGTGGGCATGTAGAGAAGCTCTATATCATAGACTCTCGAGACTTGAGGAGGAAGTGAACAAAGGAAAATATCAATCCCGGAAGGGTCTACAAAAAATCAAAGCGTTGCTAAGATACAAGGAAGAAATACAAAGGAAAAATTTACAATTATTCTTTAAGGAGTGGTGGGCTAGCAAAGTCGGCAAACCCACCAAAGAGATGTGCAGCATCCTTAAAGGGAAACAAAACAGAGATCAATCCCCCTATTGCTAGACTCAAATGGTGATGTATGCAATACGGAAGAAGAAAATTTGGAATCATTGAAGAGCACTTTACAAAACTCTTGAGGATCTCGACCCCCCTATCCCACCATAGACAGAACTGCATGGCAGACATCTCTAGGGTATCCTCTAATAGAGTCCCACACAACCTTCGTTCCCTGCTTGATGCTCCTATCACGGAAGAAGAAATCATTGAAGTCATGATGCCCTCCCTAGTGGGAAAAGCCTAGGGCCGAATGAGCTCACTAATGAGTTCTTTAAGCCCTTCAAGTTGGTGATTCCCACCCCTCTTCGTTTGGTCTAGCAAGAGGCGCTCGAGTTTGGAGTGCTTCTGACTTGTCTTGACAATGGCATCATCACGTTAATCCATAAAAAAGGGGGAAAAGAACATAATTGAGAACTAGTGTCCGATTACGATGCTTCAAACAGAATATAAGATCTTGCCAAAGTCATAGCCAATAGAATTTCCAGCCATCTGAGAGCATGGTTAAGCGAGGATCAAAAAGGTTTCATCAAAGGCAGGTCAATATGGAAGCCATTATAGATATTTGGAAGGTTTTGACTTCGCGGACGAGTCAAGACAAGATGTGGTTTCCTTAAGATCAACTTTGACAAAGCTTATGATAGGCTAGAATGGGACTATATTCTGCAGTCACTTAAAGATCTCAGATGGAGTCAGAAATTCACCAAGATGATCTCGACCCTTCTGGGAAACACGTCGATGCAAATTAACGTTAATGGCCAACTTTCGAAGGTGATCAAAATAAAAAGATTGATTAGAAAAGGGTGCCCATTGGCTCCCCTTCTCTTTGCGATTGCCACGGAGCGGCTTAGCTGGATTGTGGAACAATAGATGGAAGTAGGTAATATCAAAGGCCTTTGATTGCCCCATGACCATAGCCGGATCACCATGAGATTTTTTGATGATGATATGAATGTGTTTGTCCACAATGACAGTACTAGCCTAGAAACATTTTGGAGGTGCTTGGATACTTTCTGTGAAGCCTTTGGATCCAAAATCAACCACTCAAAGACCGCTTTTAGAGCTATTGTCAGGATCTAGCCCGACCTTCTCTTTGATCATGGTTATCAAAACATTCCTCCATACCAAATTTTCCAAATTCTTGGGATTCCCTTGGGCTTTGGTATCTAGTTGGAGCAGTAGTGGAATTGGGTCTTGGCCAGACTCGAAAGCAAGTTAAACTATTGGAGAGGTTTGCAAATCATATTGTTGGTCGTGCAATGGTTATCAACACGTTCCTCATTTGTCGACCATGTACTTCCGCTCTTGTTGGAGACGAAGAGCAAGAGTTGTCCAAAATGGAAAGTATTTGCAGAAATTCCTTTGGAGGGCGAGCACAATAGAAAGGGGGTGCCTAAAATCAAGTGGTCTATTTGCACTAGCCAAAGGGATAGTGGGGGCCTTGGCATTCTCGACATTGGGTGCATGGCTAACAAACTTGCAACAAAATGGATGATTAAGGCGTGGTGCAATGGGGAGGCCTCGTGGGCCAAGTTGATCTTCAAAAACAAGAATGAGTGACTTTCATGGGATTCCCAAATTGAAAGAATCTTGACATTCTGACCCTTTTGTTTTCCCAATCCTGATTTTCTCGAAAGGCTCGAATTTTGTGTGCTCCCTATGGAAGAGTTGGAATAAAGTCAAAAGCTTCATAAGAATCAATGAAGAAGATTTGAAGTGGGTGGCTGGTATCAGACAGAATAAATCTATCTGGTTTTTGATCCATTGCATCCGAAACATGGAATTTGGAAACATTTGAAACACCAAGAGGCTATGGAACAAAGGCTTCAAAAAATGGAAACATCTCTAGAAAAGACACCAACCAGTGGATCAACTTCGAGGATATTGACCCTAGCATCAACATTAACTATGAAGAATGGAATACCTTACAAATCAGACATCTTGCCTAGGACCGCTCTAAAGTTCATCTTCTCATGGGGCATGACCTGTCATGCCTGCTTGGTTTCACACGGCACAATGGTAATTGCCTAATAAAAATCTTGAACATCAAAGAAATCATTGATTATCAGGTCAACCTCAATAAGAAGTGGTGCCTGGCGTGGGACACTGTTGTGGTGGGATATGAAGTTCATGGCTATTTGGGACCCTCTCATAGAAATCAAAAAGTTTGACTATTATGGAAAATTCTTCATTTAGGAATCTAGACCAACCTAAGGCTAGAACAATTTGTGGGGTGCCTCCCTGGTGCAAGCGCTACTACTGGTTCATTGAAGATGTTGCTCACATCTTCTTTACTTGTCCCAACTCCAAGGCTCTGGCAGATTTTTGAAAAGAAAATTAAACTTCAGAAACATATCAATTGGAAACAAGCTCTACTCGGAGAAGCGATCGGCTGCTCCGCGACTCTCTGAATGCCATCAGAGGGGAGGTCCTATGGAAGATCTGGCAGGAAAGATGTGCTTATAACTTTGGTGACTCCCCC
>MU260334.1:0-20000 GCA_020310875.1 Ceratopteris richardii
ATATATATATATATATATATATATATATATATATATATATATACATACATACATACATACATACATACATACATACATACATACATACATACATACATACATACATACATACATACATACAGACATACATACTACATACATACATACATACATACATACATACATACATACATACATACATACATACATACATACATACATACATACATACATACATACATACATACATACATACATACATAGATACATACATACATACATACATACATACATACATACATACATACATACATACATACATACATACATACATACATACATACATACATACATACATACATACATACATACATACATACATACATACATACATACATACATACATACATACATACATACATACATACATACATACATACATACATACATACATACATACATACATACATACATACATACATACATACATACATACATACATACATACATACATACATACATACATACATACATACATACATACATACATACATACATACATACATACATACATACATACATACATACATACATACATACATACATACATACATACATACACATACATACTACATACATACATACATACATACATACATACATACATACATACATACATACATACATACACATACATACATACATACATACATACATACATACATACATACATACATACATACATACATACATACATACATACATACATACATACATACATACATATATACACATACATACATACATACATACATACATACATACATACATACATACATACATACATACATACATACATACATACATACATACATACATACATACATACATACATACATACATACATACATACATACATACATACATACATACATACATACACATACATACATACATACATACATACATACATACATACATACATACATACATACATACATACATACATACATACATACATACATACATACATACATACAATACATAACATTCCATACATATCATACAGTAACATACATACATACATACAGACATACATACATACAGTACATACATACATACAGACATACATACATACATACATACATACAGAACAGACATACAATACATACATACACTATCATACATAAAATACATACATACATACATACATCCATACTATACATACATACATACATACTACATACATACATACTATACAACATACATTACATACAGACATACATACATACATAGCATAACATACTACATACATACATACAGTACATACATACATACATACATACACAATACATATATATATATGTGTGGTGTGTGTGTGTGGTGTGTGTGCGCGTGGTAGATGTAGATGTATCCATATCTGTATTCGTATCGGCAGAGGAAGAGCCGATGGAGATGCAGAGGCAGAGGCACTCTGAAAGTGGGGAAATTGGACATCAATTAGAATTAAGTTATGCTACAGTCAACTATAGTGTCGGACTGTACATAATTAAGTTGCAGAAGGTTTTTTTTTGGCGGATTTATTTGGCAATTTTACTCCACTATCCCAAAAGGTGCAAGCTTACTTTCTCCCTATCTGGATGATTTTTCTGGCTGATTTTGCATGCATTCTTTTTCATGTAGTGGAACATCATCATCAATCAATCAATCATTATATTCAGTTCATGATTTATTGTGTGTTATACTGTTATGTACACATGATTTCAATTGATAGATGAATAGGTATGTTAAGTTTTATGTTTATATTCAAGAGTGATGTATTTATATGTATTTCATTTAAGAAAAATAGGGTCGTTTCAGAAAACATGAGAAACAATTTCCCAACTTGTCATAAGTCGGATTCCCGTCAGTAAGAACTCGGTGTGTGTTTGGTGGGTGGGGGTGTGTATGTGTGTGTGTGTGTGTGTGTGTGTGGGGGGGGGGGGGGGGGGGGGGGGGGATAAGAGAAGAAAATACATCGGTGCATTATGCACACATATATGACAAGAAAATTTTGTGTGCGCGTGTGTGGAGAGGGGGTAAAAAGGAAAGAACAAGGATTGCGACAATCTGGCCTGTAAAAAGAGAAGATGTGAAAATATGACCTGCCTTTATGTTTGTTTCAATCCCCCCCCCCCCCCCCCCCCCCCCCCCCCCCCCCCCCCCCCCCCCCCCGCACGGGGCAACCCCACCGAGGGGTCCCACCCTTGCTGCGGGCCCCGAGTTGGTGGACCGATAATAAAGATGACATAACAATCATTTCTTCTCCAGTTAAAACTTAAACACGAACCAGGAGGTGAATGTATTGATGTCTTAAGGTAGAAGATCTCAACGTGAACCGGTTAATGTTTGTTATGCACAGCACTGTGACTTGTTAAGGAAAGCTGCAGAGTTTGGGGGTCTGCTTTGGGATGCAATGTCTGTAGATTCTGAGGATGGTGTTGGTATTTCAAGACAAAACTCGTCTGTGCCACCGCTGATGGTTGTGGAGAATGGATGTGGGAGCCCATGTTTGGATTTCAGACAAGTGAGCTCAGAGCTTTCAGAGCTTGCCAAGGATGCCGACTTGGTGATTATACTCATTTCTTTCTGAGTGTTCTTTAAAGTGGATAATACAGCTGAGGATAGTTTTGTTAATAGTTGTATTTCATTTTGTTTTGCAGATCATCTTGGAAGGGATGGGTCGTGCTTTGCACACAAATTACAATGCAAGGTTTACTTGTGAATGTTTGAAGGTCAGTGTTCTGCCCATTAAAAATCATTTCCAACTTATCGACTCTTCAACATCACCCAGTAGCGGTTTGTAAAAAGGATGTAAGATGTTTGTTTGGCTTCGTTTCAGCTTGCAATGATAAAGAACCAGCGTTTAGCAGAACAACTGGTCAACGGAGTCATTTATGATTGTGTATGCCGCTATGAGCGAGCAGGGAAATAGTCTTCGTTCAAATCGCACAGGCTTAAATTTTTCTTTATGGAAATTATTATTAGTCATCTCCAAACGCGTTTGTGTTGTTGAATCTGAAGAAAGCTTATATGATATTCTCAAATTTTCACCGCTATAAATGCTTACGGAGGACGGCGAATATTTCAAAGGCGCTTTAGAAATCCCTTGTAATATTTTGGTGGAGCCTGGTGCGTATCAATACTAGATCTATCCATTTACAGCTTACCAATTGCGCAATATCTGATTACATGAAAGGAAGCGAATAAGTTAGCTGCCTTGCAATAGATTCGATTCTACAAGATTCTATGTGTATTTACCGTCCAAATGTATTATTTTACCCTTATTAGATGTATGAAAGGGTTGTGAATGTTCACATCAGAGTGGACTTGTTCATTCTAGCATGCGAAAGATCTAGTAGTACCACTATTCTTTGTCATAAAAAAGGACGTTATGCTTGTCTAGCAAAGATTCATTGGATTTTTCTTGTATATTCATCAACAGCACCTGGATACGAGCAAAGGTTTCCTTGGAAAATATAATGGTATGTAATTTATGATAAGGTTGGTGAATTATTCACTTTGACCAAATGTTATCCACATGTAGCTATTCATTTTACATCAATCCATCTACGTGTGCATTGAAAATAATAGACAAAGAAGGTTAATCTTTTCTGTCTGAGAATTGCGACATTTTTTTACATTCACATCATGTGCAAATCTTCGAAGAAGCTTTCACTATTGGTTTTTTTGAAACCATTCAAACATCTTCACACCCTAACCACTTGCAAATCAATGCACGACTCGCAACCTATGCGATGGGGATGGAGATTGACCACCATCTTCAAATCCACACACAAGACTCTTGGAAGACAATACATATACAATGTGGGAGTAGCACAAATTTCGAGTATCTCATCTGCATACAACCCTTCATGTGGGATAGTTAAATAGTTTTATTATTTTCTTATGGTGGTATAATCTTTTCCCATCCAAATCAAGAAATGATTTGAAAATAGGACCATTTATCGATAAAATTTCTTGGTATTGCAATTATATTTCATGGGTCGATAGTAATGAAATTTCTTCAATGTTGATATATTTAGGTACATATACACGAGAATCGTAGGGGAACTTTTTTCCCTCTTTAGGGGTTTTTTCCTTTGAGCTTGTATATATGCCTATAACCCTAAAGAGATACTCATCTTTGTATATTCTAGTGGTAATTCATTCAATATGGTGCGTTGTCCTCCAAGCGCCTTCTTCTTCCTTGTGTTGTTTGCATGTTGGGAAGACACACATTCTCGAAGTGGGGTATAGACTTTGTAGGTCTTATTAACCTCCGAGCTAGAAACTCCCATGTAGATTACATTATTGTATTGTGTAGGGTGTTGAAAAAAGTCTTATTACACCTGTAAACACTATTGGTGAACGTGATGCAAGCGGCATCAAAGATGACGATATTCTTCATGTTGCTCTTTTTGTTGCAGTTCCTGTTATACCTAATGCGGAACAAATTCATTCGGATGGCATAGATGCTCAAGCACATGCAATTGATAGCCTTGTCTGTCAAATGTGCCATTATTCCTCACATTTGTTGTAGAACAACTTTGGAGAGTGAGCACATGAATAAAGGTGATTCCATAGATAATTTTCTGATAAAGATCAAAGATTTGAAAGAACAATTGATTTTTGCTGATTAAGTCTTGCCTCACAGTTCACTTGTGCAGATTGTTTTGAATGGTCTTCTCGATTCATATCAGAGTTTTGCTTTTACTCTTCATTTGATGATGAAAGGCAATCCAAATGCCTTAACATTTCAGGAGTTAGTCTCTGTTCTATTGTAGGAAGATCAGTTTAGGCAGAATAGGTCCATTATGTATGTTGCAAATCAAGCTTTCTTGGATAGTCAGAAGGGCAAAGGTAAATGGAGCTCTTCTACTAGCAAGCATAATTTTGCTAATTCTACACAGTAAGCAAACACACAATCTAGGCTAGGTGAAGTAAAATATACTTCTACCTATTTCTTGACAGGATATCTTCATTGTTGATGTACATAACATGGAATTGACCTTGTAATTCAATATGAAAGCTTTTGAATCGTGGAGATATTGTTGGAAATTATGCATTCTCTCTATTTCAACTCTATCAACTATCTAAGCTTCATATTGAGAGCACAAGTGTCGACAACACCATCCTAGTTTCATTCCTCTAGGAAATTTGCAAATTTGAATTCTCTTTCAATTTCTCTCTCTCAGTCTGGATAATTTCTCATCTTTGACTATTGTTCTATCTAGATGTGCTATTTTTGTCTCAGTACATTATAGACCTAATAAAATAATTGTGTTGCACTTCCAAGTTTCTACTTGTTCATTGTGTGATTTGTATGCATTCTTGGTCCTTTCTTCAATATTAAAGTGAATTTCATTGTTTTTTTTTTTTTGTTGTCTTGGGTGAAACTATATGTTCTTATATATTTAGCAACAAATCTCCATAAGGGTACTTAGGTATGTGGAGACGAACATGTCATAGTCAGCTCTGTACTCGACAAAGCAAGAGTGGGTTTCTTCTTGCTACTCCATGTAACAGCTGCACTCCCAAGTGAGAATAGAGAACCACTAGTAGATCTTCTATCTAGAATGCTACCAGTCGAATCTGCATCAGTGTATCCATAAACTTGCAAATCTACACTAGCCTCATAAAACAATGCATAATCCAAAGTAGCACTCACATAATGTAGAGTGCTCGTTAGAGCATCCAAATGTGGCTTCGTAGTAACTTGCATAAACTGACTTTCAAGTCCAACACTATAACTTAGATCACACCTTGTATCCATCCATCTTCACTTGATCCAATGGCATAGAAATTGGCTTACAATCAGCCATACCATACTTTTGCAGCATATTCAAGGCATATTGCCTTTGCGACATCCATATATCTACTTTTCTATGTATAACTCAATGCCCAAGAAATAGCGCAACTTGCAAACATATTTTGGATGCTTTGAATCTTCATATCCTTGTGGCTAGTCCATATATACTTATTCCTGTATCTCACCATGTAGGAAGACATTCTTCACATTCATCTGATGCAAAATCCATCCTTTTGCTGTAGCTAATGCAACAAGTGTTCTGACAGTAGACATTTTAGCTACAGGGTTGAATGTTTTCTCATAATCAATGCCATATGTCTGTGCATATCCTTTAGCTACCAATCGTGCTTTATACCTACTTATGCTACCATCAACATTATGCTTTACCTTGTAAACTTATTTGCAACCTATGGGTTTCTTTCCTTGCGGCAAGGCAACCAGCTTCCATGTATCATTTCCATAAAGTGCGGCCATCTCCTCATCCATAGCTTTTTCCCAATCTGCAATTCCAATTGCATCTTCAAAGCCAGAAGGTTTTGCATCTTGTATTACCTTTGTCATATAGGCACAATGACGAGCCATATAACTATCATACGTCAATCATTGCATTGAATTCCGCATCCTCCCAGATCTTCTTGGTCCTAGGTCACTTCTCCTTGTATCATCTGCATGTGCCCTTCTTACTCTTGGAGTCTTTACAGAGGGCAGTCCAAGTTCCTCATCAAGACTCTTTTCTGAACCGCTTGAATCTCCATCAACGTCTTCAAAACCTACACATGTTTTATGACCTGCACAAAGCTTTTCTTTACCTTTCTTGGATGTATTTGATGAATTTGCTGGACTGAAATCTCCACGCAATCTTCCACTCCATGGATTTGAGTTGGAACTATTGCTTGGTGATGCATCCAGTCCACTCAAAACTTGAGATTTTGCACTTGATTTTTTAGCATTTTCTTTGTCATTCGGTTCAAGATTCAATCCTTCTTTGACATCTGCATAGAAGCTTGACATTTCATCTAATACCAGATCTCTGCTCACCTTTACCTGTCGTGTGAGTGGGTTATAACATTTATATCCCTTTTGCTCAAGGGAGTTTCCAATGAAAACACACTTCTTTGCTTTTGGATCAAGCTTCGTCTTCAATTCATCTGGGAAATGTACATATGCACTATAGCAAAAAACTTTCAGATGTGATAAGTTTGGCTTTTTACCTGTAAACTTCTCTTCAGGTGTAACTTGATGTACAACAGTAGTCAGAGTTTTGTTCATGATGTGTACAGCAGTATGCACAGCTTCTGCCCAATAACAATGAGGCATATTCTTCTCAGCCATCAAGGCTCTTGCTATTTCTGTAGTATGTCTATTTTTGCGTTCAACAACACCATTTTGTTGTGGTGTATACCTGCATGAAAACTGATGTCGAATTCCATTATTTTTTAGAAAACTGCTAAACTTATTTGACATGTATTCACCTCTTCCATCATATCTTAATGTCTGAATGTACTTCCCTGTCTTCTTTTCCACCATAGCTTTAAAATTCTGGAAGTGAGTGAACACCTCGCTCTTCTCTTTCATGAAATATACCCATACTTTGCGTGTATGGTCATCAATGAAAGTAACATAAAACCTGCAACTGCCCATAGATGTGGTCTTTGCTGGACCCAAACATCTGTATGTACTACTTCTAGTACATTCTCATTAACATGCTTGTCATGTGGAAATGATGCTCTTGATTGTTTACCAAATTGGCATGCTGCACATACCTTTTGCATTTCTGCAACTTAGAAATTTGGTAGTCCATGGACAATCTCCTTTGAATGCATCAATTTCAACCTTTGCAAGTTTGCATGCCCAATTCGTTTGTGCCACATCTCTATATTTGCAATAACTCTTGCACCTTTTGCAAACATGGCTGCATTCATTTCAGGAATCTTCATATTTAAGGTGAACATCCTACCCACTTTGTTTACTTTGGTAACCAATCGTCCATCCTCCTTGTACTCTTCTACATATAATCCATCAGCATTGAGTCTGACTTGTAATCCTTGGTCAACCATTTATCCAATAGAAACTAGATTCTTTGTTTTATTTGGAACATGCAGCACATCTGCAAGATGTTTTACCTTTCCATCCTCCATCGATAGTGCTATGCTTGTAAGCTTAATAGGATGTGATGTGTCATCACCTGTTTTAACATATCAAGGAGCTGGCAATTTCTGCAAAGTACTAAACCATTCTGCATGACTGATCAGGTGATTTCAAGCACCTAAATCAGCATACCAGACATTATCATTTGATTTTGAAACACCAGCAGACATTGTATTCATTATGTGATGTTGAACCATGAACATCTTCTCAGAATCATTTGCACTTGTGGATGCATAATTATTCTACTGTCTTCTATTGTTTTGATTCTTCAACCTGCAATCACATTCAAAGTGTCCAGGGTTACCACAATTCCAACATTCTTTATTGTCATTGCCTGAATCATTTCTTTGGAAATTTCTGCGGCCTCTTTGGCTCCCCCTGCCTCGAAATTGTCCTCTTCCTCCTACATGATTCTGTTGTTGACTTTGGTCTTAGTTATTATTTCCTTTTCCACTTCCAAAACCTCTACCTCTGCCTCTTCCTCTACCAGAGTAGAATATCTGCTCAGAACTAGATTTTCCTTGGGAGTTTGAATCCTCACCAAGATTCTTTTCTTCAATAATCAACATAGATACGAGATAAAAAAAATTCAGAATATTTTCCCTAGTCTGTATAGAAGTTCTGAATTGCTTATATGCAGTTCCTAAACCATGAAGACACACTTCCACCTTATCATCATCATCTACATTCATGCCAATAGATGCAAGTCACTTACCGACATGCTCTTCTTCTCCAATGTATGCAACTCATTCTTGAGTTGCAATTTCCATGCCTTTGTATTGGTCTCATACAATGTGAACAAACTGTTCCAAGCCTCTTTTGGAGTCTTAGCATCCTGTATGTGTCCAATCATGCTATCCTGTATGCTAACAGATAGCCAATACATTACCTTTCGTGCTCCTTGATTCCATTCCTCATATGCTCTTACCTGATCTACAGTCCAATTCCTTGCTGGTAACTGCGGAGCATTTTCATTCTCTCCTTCGATGTACTTCCAGTAGCCTTTTCCCATCAGGAAATTTGTCATTCTGAATCTCCAAGCATGGAAGTTGTTCTTGTTTAGCTTGTCGCACATATGCTGACTCATTCCATCTGCCTTTGCCATTTCTGCAGCAATTCACAACACTGCAAAGCACTACAAGCAGCACTTCTACTTGAACACTATTGCACTATGACGTGATAGTTTGATCTCAGAAAAACACAGTTTTCGTGTATCAACAATAGACGGAATTGCTTGAAATTCTGGACCTGGAATATATGTGTTGCCGAACACAACGCAAGTTATAGTTTTTGAAACTGACCTAGTTTTTCTATGGGCCCCACCTTGCAGGCTCAAAACAAAGGTTGAGATAGCTCCGAAACTTCGATACCTAAAGGGATAAATCTCAAAAATATTTTGAGGTCTTCTACCTTCACGTCGATTTTCGTAGCAAACAGAGGTCGTTTGTGAATCGCATTTTCTCCACGCCTTGCTGCGTACTCTTCACCGTTGCCTTCTCCACGAGCTCTTTACAGTCACGTTAGCGTTTATACCATGTCACGAGGAAGGAGATAAGGAAGAGAGTCACACACACACACACTCACTCTCAAGGAGAAGCACACACACAGATTGAGGCAAAGAAGAAGGATCTTCTTCTTCTTCTTCTATTACATAAAAAGGAATGTACAAGAATGACCTAAAAACAAGAATACAACAAGTGCAATATATAAAGTTTAGTACATAAGGAAAAACCGAATGTTCGTGAATGAGTGAGCTGGCAAGAAACAAATGTGCCATCACTCTCGGTAGATAAATCTAATAAAGCTCAATGAAGTATCCTTAACATATACCGGCGTGACCATTATACATGTCAGAGAAACGAAAGATTGGTACGTGTCATCCTCGATCATCACATGTTGAGCTTGATATCTCAACATTGGACACCATAAGACCTACAAAAAAATGATCAAATGAGCAAGAGGTTGTGCCTGAATTTTGCAAAAGAAGAGCTCATCGCTTACACTATCACAAACTCTCTACAGGTGAGGGCCTTGGTGCTTTATAGTGGCATTTTCATGTATCATTCTTCATCCCATGTGAATGGCCAAAGTTACCAAAATACACTCAAATCTAGCTCTTCTCTTGTGAGATTTTGCTAGAAGAATCTTCCCATCTCCACAACAACTATTCTTGAAAATATTTACAACTCTTCAAAACTACAAAACTTACAAGAAATTTATGAAAATTTTATATGACTCCCATTGAGTGTAAACTACCCTTAGATCCTTTCTAGTTGCTGGGGTGAGATGATCTTGCTAAATCCTTATTTGAATGCTTGTAATTGTTGGAATTATCTAGGCTATTGAGTTTTTTGGTCTCATGGTGGGCATGAACCAAGGAAAAAATCAAGAACAGAACTCAATTCAATGATGAGATAATGTTATGAAGATAGGAATAGATAAATTAAATTAATCTATATTTAGGTAATGTTATGAAGATAAGAATAGATACTTCTTCTACAAATCATAATGATACTCTCTTTTTCCAAGCTTAGGATTTTGCATTTGAGTTGTAGTGCTATACTTTTCCATCATCATGACTGACTATTCTTGGTCTGATAGGAAGAGTTTCCCACATGCCACTTCCAGGCATGTCGAATAGATAGGGAGAATTCCCCATTGTCGATCCCTAAAGCACATCATATAGAAAAGTTTCACTTGGCAGGTAAGAGTAAAGAACTACTATGTGTGCACTTGGAGCATCATATTCTCAAAGAACAAGTGTTGAACAGAGTTGATCGAAGATAAATGTTTTATTTTGATGATTGTGTGCTTATGTCTTCTTGCGAGTTAAAGTATATACATATTGAATGATCTTACATGAAATTAGAGAGCGAGAGAAAGAGGTGTAGAGAATCAAGCAAGGGAATAGAGATCATGTGATAAATATGTGCATGCAAGTAGAGAGAGAGGGAGAGAGAGAGAGAGAGAGAGAGAGAGAGAGAGAGAGAGAGAGAGAGAGAGAGAGAGAGAGAGAGAGAGAGAGAGAGAGAGAGAGAGAGAGAGAGAGAGAGAGAGAGAGAGAGAGAGAGAGAGAGAGAGAGAGAGAGATGGAGGGGAAGGGTGAGGGAGGTGTTGAGATATCAAGCTCAAGATGTTATGATCTAGGATGACACATATCATTTTTCATTTCTCTGACATGTATAGTGGTCACATTGGTATATGTCAAGGACACTTCTTTGAGCTTTATTAGATTTATCTACCAAGAGTGATGGCACATTTGTTCTTGCCATCTCACTTTTCCACGAACATTAGGATTTTCCTTATGTACTATTCTTTATATATCGCATTTGTTGTATTCTTGTTTTAGGTCATTCTTGTACATTCGTTTTATGTAATAGAAGAAGAAGAAGAAGACGATCATTCTTCGTTGCCTCAATCTATGTGTGCTCCTCTTTGAGAGTGAGAGTATGTGTGTGAGCTCTCTTCCTTATCTCCTTCCTCATGACATGGTGTCAGATCCAGTGTGGCTGTAGAGAGCTCGTAGAGAAGGCCGACGGTGAAGAGTACGTGAGAAAGCATGGAGAAAGCGAAATTCATAAACTACCTCAGATTGATATGAAAATTGGCGTGAAGGTAGAAGACCTTAAAATCGTTTTGGGAGTTAACCCTTTCGGGTCAGTTGTTTTTGTCATATCAAAGTTTTGGAGCTATCTCGACCTCCATTTTGAGCCCACAAGGTGGGCCCCATAGAAAACCAAGTCAATTTGCAAAACTGTAGCTTGCGTCGTGTTCAAAAACACTCATATATTCCAGATCCGAAATTTCAAGTGATTCCGTGTACTCTTGATACAGGAAAACTATGTTTTTCTTAAATCAAGCTGTCACATCTTAGTGCGACAGTGTTCAAACAAAAATGTTGCTTGTAGTGTTTTGTAGTGTTGTGAATAGCTGCAGAAACGGCAAACGTAGATGGAATGAGTCAGCTTATGAGTGATAAGCTAGACAAGAATAACTTCCATGCTTGGAGATTCAGGATAATGAATTTCTTGATGGGGAAAGGCTACTAGAATTTCATCGAAGGAAAGAACGAAAACGCTCCGTAGTTACCAGAGAGGAATCAGACTGCAGACCAATTAAGAGAATATGAAGAATGGAATCAAGGAGCAAGAAATGTAATGGATTGGCTACTTGTTAGCATAAAGGATAGCATGATTGGGCACATACAAGATGCCAAGAATCTGAAAGAGGCTTGGAACAGTTTGGTCACATTGTATGAGACCAATACCAAGGCACACAAATTGCAACTGAAGAACAAGCTGCATACACTAGAGAAAAAGGGCATGTCGGTAAGTGACTACACTCTTAAAATCAAAAACATATGTCAGTCACTTGCATCTATTGGCATGAATGTAGATGATGATGATAAGGTGGAAGTGTGCCTTCATGGTTTAGGACTTGCATATAAGTAGTTCATAACTTCTATATAGACCAAGGAAAATATTATGAATTTTGCTGATCTGGTACATATGCTATCTATTGAAGAAAGAATCTTGGTGAGGATTCAAACTCCCAAGGAAAACACAATTATGAGCACATATTCTACTCTCGAAGAGGAAGAGGCAGAGGCTTCGGAAGCGGAAGAGGACACAATAACCAAGACCAATGTCAACAACAAAATCATGCAGGAGGAAGAGGATAGTTTGGGGGCAGGGGGAGCCAAAGAGGTCGTAGAAATTTCCAAAGAAATGATTCATGTAATGATAGTAAACGATGCTGGGATTGTGGTAAACCTGGATACTTTGAACATGATTGCAGGCTGAAGAATCAAAATAATAGAAGGTAGCAAAACAAATATGCATCCATAAGTGTAGATGATTTTGAGAAGTTGTTCATGGTTCAACATAACATGATGAATACGATGTCTGTTGGTGTTTCAAAATCGAATGATAATGTCTGGTATGTTGATTCAGGTGCTTCAAATCACATGACCAGTCATGTAGAATGGTTTAGTACTTTGCAGAAATTGCCAGTTCGTGGATATGTTGAAACAGGTGATGACACATCACACCCTATTGAGGATAGACGAAAGATTGCACTATCTATTGAGGATGGAAAAGTAAAACATCGTGCTGATGTGTTGCATGTTCCAAATATAACAAAGAATCTGATTTCTATTGGACAAATGGTTGACCAAGGATTACAAGTCTGGTTCAATGCCGATGGGTTATATGCACAAGAGTACAAACAAGATGGAAGATTGATTGCCAAAGGAAACAAAGTGGGTAGCATGTTCACCTTAAATGTGAAAATTCCTAAAACGAATGCAACCATGTTTGCAAAAGGTGTAGGAGTTATTGTGGATATAGAGATTTGGCACAAATGGATTGGAAATGCAAACTTGAAAAGATTAAAATTGATGTAGTCAAAGGAGATTATCCATGGACTACCAAATTTCAAGGTTGCAGAGATGCAAAAGGTATGTGCAGCATGTCAATTTGGTAAACAATCAAGACCATCATTTTTGCATGGCAAGCACGTTAGTGAGAATGTGCTAGAAATAGTATATACAAATGTTTGGAGTCCTACAGAGACCACATCTATGGGTGGTTGCAGGTTTTATGTTACTTTCATTGATGACTATACACGAAAAGTATGGGTATATTTCATGAAAGAGAAGAGTGAGGTGTTCACTCACTTGCAGTATTTTAACGCTATGGTGGAAAAGTAGTCACTGAAGTATATTTAGACATTAAGATCTGATGAAGGAGGTGAATACATGTCAAATGAGTTCAATAACTTTCTAAAAAGTCATGGAGCTCGACGTGAGTTTTCATGCAGGTACACACCACAATAGAATGGCGTGGTGAAACACAAAAATAGGCATACTATAGAAATAGCAAGAGCCTTGATGGTTGAGAAGAATATGCCTCATTGTTATTGGTTAGAAGCTGTGCATGTTGCTATATATATCATGAATAGAACTCCGATTGCCGTTCTACATCAAGTTACACTTGAAGAGAAGTTTACAGGTCAAAAGCCAAACTTATCACATATGAAAGTATTTGGCTCTATTGCATATGTACATGTTCTAGATGAGTTGAGGATGAAACTTGATCCAAAAGCAAAAAAAAAGTATCTTTATTGCATACTCCCTTGAACAAAAGGGATATAGATGTTATAACCCACTCACACAACACATGAAGGTGAGCAGAGATGTGGTATTTCATGAAATGTCAAGCTTCTATGCAGATTCCAAAGATGAAGTTAACCTTGAATCAAATGACAAAGAAAATGCGGAAAAATCGAGTCAAAAATCTCAAGTTTTGAGTGGACCGGATGCATCACCAAGCAATAGTTCCAACTCAAATCCATAAAGTGGAAGATTGCATGGAAATTTCAGTCCATAAAATTCCTCAAATACATCCAAGAAAGGTAAAGAAAAGCTTCCACTGGTAGTAAAACATGTGAAGGTTTTGAAGATGTTCATGGAGATTCAAGCGGTTTAGAAAAGATTCTTGATGAGGAACTTGGATTGCCCTTTGTGAAGATGCCAGAAGTAAGGAAGACACATGCAGATGATACAAGGAGAAGTGACCTAGGACCAAGACGATCTGGGAGAATGCGGAATTCAGTGCAATGATTGACATATGATAGTTACTTGGCTCGTCATTGTGCCTACATGACAAAGGTAATACAATATGCTGAACCTTCTTGTTTTGAAGATGCAATTGGAAATGCGAATTGGGAAAGAGGTATGGATGAGGAGATGGCTCCACTTTATGGAAATGATACATGGAAGCTAGTTCCATTGCCGCAAGGAAAGAAACCCATAGGCTACAAGTGTACAAGGTAAAGCACAATGCTGACATTTTCACTAAAGCACTTGGAGCTGAGAAGTTGAAGAAGTTTCGAGAGATGCTTGGATTATAGGATATGACGTTGAGCTTGAGGGGGAGTGTTGAGATACTAAGCTCAACGTGTGATGATCTAGTATGAAACATATCATTTCTCATTTTTCTGATGTATAGTGGTCATGCTAGTATATGTCAGGGACACTTCATTGAGCTTTATTAGATTTAGCTACCGATAGTGATGGCATACTTGTTCTCGCGAGCTCACGCATCCGCATGTATTAGGATTTCCCTTATGTACTAGTCTTTATATATTGCACTTGTTGTATCCTTGTTTCAGGTCCTTCTTGTATATTCCTTTTATGTAATAGAAGAATAAGAAGAAGATCATTCTTCCTTGCCTCAATCTTTGTGTGCTGTTCTTTGAGTGTGAGAGTGTGTGTGTGTGAGCTCTCTTCCTTATCTCCTTCCTCGTGAGAGGAGGGAGGGAGAGGAAGGGAGGTGGGGGGGGGGGGGGGAGAGAGAGAGAGAGAGAGAGAGAGAGAGAGAGAGAGAGAGAGAGAGAGAGAGAGAGAGAGAGAGAGAGAGAGAGAGAGAGAGAGAGAGAGAGAGAGAGAGAGAGAGAGAGAGAGAGAGAGAGAGAGAGAGAGAGGCAAGCCATGATTTGTCTTGACATTAGTGGAGTGGATCTTTGAAAGGGAGAAACAGAAAGGGGAAGGGACTTGAGTCTTCACAACATATTAAAACAGAGATGTTGGTGCAAATATCCAAGCCTTCACACTTGGCTAGGCATGGAAGAAAATATGTGTAACTATGTGATGATTCATATGAACCATAGTTTGCAACACTTGACACTTACCATTTGTAAAAGTTTTTTTTGATTTTGAGAAAATCTTGTAACTTCATACATCTCGTGGAGTTAAGAGAGATAAGAGTTACGAATTCCATTTGGTAGAATAACTCCTTACTTGGAGGAACACTTTTCGGCTGAGCCTTGTTTGAATTTCAAATTCATATTGGAAGAAAATCCTTATAAAAGGATTTGTAAAACTCGCAGCATTAAGGGCCTCTTCTTGGAGCTCATTTTCTGATCATTTGTAGAGGTTGAGTAGCTTATACCATTCCTTACTCATCCCACTATCATTAGGCATCATCATAATGCCAATGACCTTGTAAAATTATGTGCCATACTATATATACTTCATTGATCATTTCTATTCAATTCTCTACTATGACTACTCAGAACAGTGAACTTTGCATGACCATATCTCAATGATTTCTTCATCATTTTGCATGATCTATAGCTTGTTGGAACTAGCTCAAAGTCTACTTTATGCTGTCAAATTTTGCATTAGATTTCCTTTAGACAATTGGGAGAAATCTGCGTTGAAGTACTCTCTGGTCAAGTACTGCTTAGTCCCTAAAAAGTCGGGGGTAAGCATCCAATTGCTAAATTGGTTTCTCAGTGTATGGTTTATCATTTTTTATGATTCCACGAACTTCTCCAATGGGCCTGATTGCTTAATTCGATCGTGTCTTACAATTTTATTATCTGGATGTAGCTTGACCTCATCTTCCTCCTAAATCAGTTCTTTTTCGTCAATCCTTACTGTTCCTTTGTCCTCAACTACCTCCATAAATGGATATCCTCATCCAAAGGAGTAAATTCGAGATCATTTTGCTGCTGGTCAAAATCTTCATCTGCAAGGGTTGGCTTCTCTGAAATTACTCTTTCATAAAAACATGAAAGAGCTTTGGACGAGTCTTTAAATCCATTATTTGACAAGGATAAGCCCAGGCTCAGAAATTCCTCTTTACTTTCGTCCTTCTCATTTATAAACCTCTTTGCAACTTCTTTTGATTCAGATGTAGTAGCAAGACAATAGTCTTCTTTAATATTGAAGAGCTCTTGGATGCAATACAAAGGAACAAAGTCCTTTCCAGAGATAAAGTAATATGGGAGATTCGATAGAAGGAGTGATTTCTTTGAGATTTTTACATGTTCTGTTGGCTCTTTTATGGTAGTCAATACTCTGAAAGTGGTGACCTCAAAGTTTCTAACCTCTTCTACTTCTTCTTGGAGGTTAATCTCTTCAACAATCTCCTTGACTTGAATTTCTGAATATTTCTCAAGAGAAACATATAGGGATGCCATTTTCTCTTCATCATGGCTCTTTTTCTTCATTCTTCTCAATTGAGATATGATCAAGCCAAATCAGAAACCCTATGCTCAAGGGCAGTAAAGAAAAATTATTTTTATGTTCTGGGCAAAGTTCTATCCTGCTTGGCAAGGGGCAAATCTTCCTACATTTTCTAGTGGTTATGGCCCTATCCAAAGAATTCTTCCCATTTAACTTCCATAGTGGTTCTTGTCTGCCCCTAGTGGTTCTTGTCCATTTAATATCCTCATGAAGGTCTCCCATTCATCCATAGAAAAATTTGGTTTTCTCCAAAAGTGCTTCAAAGTCAAAGGTGGGATTGAAGATTCTCATTGCACTTGGAAAATGATTCACCCTCAATCCCTCTTGAAACATAAATTTAAAAGTTTCTCACATGGAGAAACACTAAGAATCACATTCTTCTCTTCCATCTCAATACAAGACCGATGCAAGCAAATAGAGGCATTCAAAAGAGAGTCAAACTGGTGTAATCACTTGAATCACTCGTGTATAGGATTCAAGCTTAGAGTGCTTGGCTATGGAGGAAAAAATTTCTTGAAGGTTGAAAATCAAAAAAGTCCAATGAAACTGATATTTATAGGGGAAGAGAGGAAAGAAACAGTCACATGATGTGGACCAATGCATGTGTGACACATGAAAAAATCAAACTAAAAAATCTCAACAGTCAAATGATGTGGGCCACTAAAACATTAACATGTGGAATCGTACTTGGGACTCACAATGGTTAGATGAGGTGGACCAATTAGAAGATGCCATGTGGCACTAATAATCAACTCAACTAAGAGATCTATTTAAGCTCCTCCCTTCATTTGTGTCATTTTCTTTGTGCTACCTCTGACTTCGTGCAATTTTCATTCTCCAAGTCTCTTTTGCAAATTTCTCTAAGGCATCTTCTCCTTGAGCTCTCTTGGTGTGCAACGTAATATCCCTAAGCTTGGAATCTTCTACACAACCGATTCAAGCGATTAGGGGAATCTATTTTTTTCTTCTAAGATCTATTTTTTTCTTCTAAGATAAGTTCAATAGATAAATTCTAGTTCTCGTGAAATTCGCACGGTATTATTGACACAACCGATTCAAGTGATTAGGGGAATCGAAGACCTTTGGATAGACATAATCAATTGAATCGGTCCTGTGTAGTCAAAAACATGTTTATGATCTATTTTTGTTTTTTGAGGTATACAAGGGAAAGGTTTATTCAAGGCTTCATGGAATACACTAAACAAAATAGAGACCTTGATTTGTTTGATACGATCGATTCAAGTGACTAGGGGAATCAGAGATTTTTGGATGGCCCTAATCGCTTGAATCAGTTGTGTTCCTTCAAGTATACTTTTTGACTATTTTTTGTATTTTTATCATAAAAGAGATATTTTTGTTCCAAAAATCTCATGAAATTCACATGAATGTGGCTCAAATCTTGAATAATTTTACACAATCGATTCAAGCGATTAGAACAGTCCAAATTTTTTCAATGATCCTAATTGCTTTAATTGGTTGTATGCTAAATTCTTGATTTTCTTGTTGTGTTCTCTCATTTCCATGTGTTCGATCCTCTTCCAATCCTTCTTTTTACAGATCATGGCTAGGACAAAGAAAGTTAGGAAGTTGTATCCTCGGGACCAAGAGCATAGGGGACATATTTCAAAGGCCAAGAACCTACTCCAGAGACCTCAAATGGCCAAAATAAGGCTGATCCACGGAAGGCATATGCTAAAAAGAGAGTTAAATATCACGTCACCACTAACGGAAATCAAAAGAGCTCAGAAATCTGTGTGACTTCTCATCTCAAGACTTCATTCCATGAGAGTGGTTAACAAGATCTCTGCCAATATTTGCTCTATGATGAAGAATACTTCATTTGTGAATGTCAATAGAAGATTTTGCAATTGATTTTATGACTGATGCTTGTCTATGTGCAGCACATTGTCATAGGTTGACACTTATGGCCAAGGACTATGTTGTTGTGTCCAGGCTAAGATACAAGTTTGATAAAGCTATTGTCCCTCTTGACAAGCATGATCATAAATTTTTTGATATTCTTAATATACCTCCAGCAAGAAACCCTAAGCCATCTACACTCGAAATTGAAGAGGTCCCTTCTCATGAACATTCAACAAGAAATGCAGTAGAGTCTTAGGAGGAGAAGAGAAGGAATAATCTTTTGTTAGAAGAACTTGTTATCCTTGAGGACATTTAAAGGCTGGAGAAGGCTGACTCAGAGATTTTAAAGAAAGCAGATGGCTAGATAATTGTAATGCTTCAATGCCATGGGAGAAAGACTACATGCTTGACATAAGGCCTGAAGACAACAAAGTCGTGAGAGACTTCAATGTTGAGATCTCTGATAGCATTGTCAATATAGGTCTTAATTATTTTTCAGGCCATAATATGCTCACCATTTTATCAGTAGTTAATTGAAGTATTTTGATGGTGATGCACCACAGTGTGCTCTCCTTCTTGAGAGATCCACGATGATATGCTCGGAGTAGAAAACCGAGCTCCTAAGGCCGCATGCAGTACTTTGCATAGAGGCTGCAGAATATGCAGAAAACACAGTACACAGGGAGCACGAAGACATACTTCTTAGGTCTTGCAAATGCGGTCGAACTTACAGTCTGTGACTGACCAGGCCAATATATGTTTTATTAAAGAACATATACAAAGAAGTGTCTGGTGGCCATTTGGCCTTTCACATGGACACTCACGGTAACAATCTCCCACTAAAGGCCAATATGGCCAAAGTAACTATGGGAGAAAAATAAAGAATGATAAAGAATGCCTGAGAGTAAGTATACAAACTATACCTCCCACCTGATGGGCATGTTACATAGTATACAAGTGACTGTGTAAGATCAAGAATCAAGTAACCCCCATCAAGTGACAAGAGTGTCGAAAGCTATCATGTGGTAGAGCATGTCTGACTCAACTTCTTTTTGAGAATTGACAAATCATGAGAGGACTTCCCAGCAATCAACATATCATCGATATAAAGTATCAAGCTGCCAT
>MU260334.1:32500-35000 GCA_020310875.1 Ceratopteris richardii
ACAAGAAGAAAAGAGATAAAGGTAAAGCAAAGGATGAAGAGGAATCGAGTTCTCAAGTTTATTATACAAGGAGTAGAAGCACTGGCAAAGGAAGAGCAAGAGGTTTTGGAAGAGGAAGAGGTAATCAAAGTTACAATAAGAAGGCTTGTTGGATCTGTGGATTGAGTAATCATTTGGCTCATGACTGTTGGCATAATCAACAAGGATCAAATCAAAATGAGAATAACAATAGCACAGGGATAGGTGGAAGATATCAAAGTTATTCTCTGAGAGGTAGACAAAATCAAAGAGGAGGTTATGGTAGAGGTGGAGGGAGAAGTTGGGGACATAATCAATCCTACAACACCACCTACTACAATTATGCAAATGACACACAGAATGAAATTCATACATGATTGATGATGAATTCAATCAGCACATCAGATAAAGAAGATCTAAAGGTATTTTACGTTGACTTTGGATGTTCTAATCATTTGTCAGGAAACATAGAATTAATGTCAGAATTGGAAAAGGGTATTTCTAGTCATATAGTTCAAACAAGTGATAATACAAAACATAGTGTACATTCAAAGGGAAAAGTGAAATGCAAGAGTGGAGCAAATTTGCAAACCATTTTTTTGTATGTTCCCACAATACCTAAAAACTTGATTAGTGTGGGACACATAGTTGAAAAAGGTTTTCAAGTCAGGTTTACAAATCAAGGAGTATTTGTTGAAGATCCAGAGAATGGATATAATCAGATTGTTTGTGGTAAGGAAGAAGGTAGACTCTACTTTAAGAGTGCAAGGGAACATTGGTCAAGCTTTGCTCACACATGGTGAAGGAGAGATTACAAAGCTTGATCCCTGGCATAGGAGATTAGGTCATTTCAATGAAAGAGGAATTAAAGCTATGGTTGGAAATCAGTATGTACTAGGATTACAAAATGTGTAGATTCAACATATGATTTATAAATGTGAAGCATGTCAGATGGGAAAAGCACACAGGTTACCATTTCAGAAGAAAGGGTTCAAACATGATGGATTATTAGAGCTCATTCATACAGATGTATGGGGACCAAAAAAAGAAGGATCTATCAGTGGCTCAAGGTATTATGTTCTTTTCATTGATGATGCTACAAGATGTATAACTCTGTATGTTTTGAAGGAAAGATCAGAAGTGTTTGGAGCTTTCAAGGATTTTGATGCATATGCAGAGAGAGTCATAGGTCAAAAGCTTAAGAGACTGAGGTTTGATGGAGGGGGAGAATACTTCTCCCAAGAGTTCAATGATTATCTTTGGAGTGCAAGTATTAAGAGAGAAATAACCTACATGTATACACCACAACAAAATGGTGTAGCAGAAAGAAGAAACTGGACTTTTGTTGAGTTTGCTAGAGCTATGTTGAAGGAGAAGAATTGTCCAAATTATCTTTGGCCTGAGGCTGTAAATACAGCGACATATCTTGTGAATAGATTACCATGTACAACTCCTAATGGAATGACTCCATATGAAGCTTGGTGGGGTAAGAAACCAACACTAGATCATTGTAAAGTGTCTGGATCAATTGCATATGCTTATGTGCCATCACAACTTAGACATAAACTTGAACCAAAGGCAAAAAAATAGGTGTTCATTGCTTATGATGAAGATCAGATGGGTTATAGGTTGTGGAATCTCTAACCAAACAACTTCTTGTTTTTAGAAATGTTATATTTGATGAACAAAAAAGTTGGTATGCAGATCAAAGTCATATAGTTGAAGAATTTGAAAAAGAGGTAAGAAGATGTGAGAAAGGAAAATCAAGTGTGCAAGTGAATGGAGATGAAGAGTATATGCAAGCAAGTACATCCAGAAGTGGATTAACAAGAAGAAATGAAGAAGCTCGTATATTTGATGAAGAGGTGTAGCTAGACACATATGAAGAATATGAACCAAGGAGTTCAAGTAGGACAAGAAGGCAACCAGAAAGGTATTCTTATGATACTTCTTACATATCTCAGAATAACTATGCATATATGGTCAAAGATGATGAAGAACCTCAGAAATATGATGAAGCAAAAGGTAAGAAGCAATGGGAAGAAGAAATGAAGGAAGAATTCAATGCACTAGAGGAGAACAAGACTTGGGAATTGTTTCTAAACCAAATGTTAAGAAGTTAATTGGAAATAAATGGGTTTATAAAGTGAAGAAGCTTGCAAATGGAAGTATAGCTAGATATAAAGCTAGAGTAGTGGTGAAAGGCTATTCCTAATGTTTCTTTCCAAGATTAGACATTTATCTGCTCACAAATCCCACTACAAATGCAATGTCTGGTATCGTAGCTACCATAACATACATGAGACTACCAACAACAGATGACTAGGGAATTTTGGTCATGAATCCCTTTTCCTTATCTGATTTGGGGCAATCATCCTTGCTCAATTTCACATATATGGGTAAAGGTTTACTCAATGCCTTTCCACCTTGCATATTGAACCTGTGAAGTATTTTGGATATGTACTCACTTTGAGACAAGTAT
>MU260334.1:40000-132500 GCA_020310875.1 Ceratopteris richardii
ACACTGCCTGGGAGTATGCCAAGATATACAATATACTCCTCATATATATAAAAAGCCACCCTTACTAAGTATGCTTCTATATGAGAATGCAAAAAGTGGTTGGTTGATTTCTCATCATCATGTACATTATTTATCAGGGTGAAATACATCAATTGTGAGTACATTTTGAGATACAATAAGATCCATCTCATAGGATACAATATATGAGTTTGACTCCATAAGAGTGAGTTATACAATGTAATGAAATTCCATAAGCTTTGTTGAACATCTTCAATATTCACTTTAACATGATCAATATTCTACATATCTTCATGCTTCATGTCAACATGCTCCATGCTTTGCTTCAAATTTGAAATTGCACATGAAATTGCTCAATATCATCAATCAAAATGTTCCATATCAATGTATCTTTTTGGCAACCTCAAATATGCATAAACAAGCAAATACTTCCCCCAAACATGAATATCATTAGTACATGAGGGAATGAACCAATTACAAATCTCAATATCATAATCACATAGAGAATGAGAACATGGATTATTATTCATCATCTCCATCCCATATGCATCTCCCAATCAATAATCAAACAAAGAGTGGCACACTTCAAAGCTACCTTTTTTGTGATATGCTTTGGAAACCAACTCATGCTTTCCTTATGAGGTATTTTTCCTTCATAAGTGAAATAGAACTGAATCATAAAGTGAATTGGGTGGCTAGGATGATCCATAAATGACAAATAATGTTTACCATAATCCTCAATCAATGCTGCAATATATGTGCTTATATAAATTATGATTTTTTCATCATTCCTTTCATTACTATGCATCACAAAAGTGGAAAAAATATCACTAACTTTTTCTTCTTCCTCATTACACCCCTTATAATGCATTAAACATGGGTGTAATAGTATCATTCAATATGGAATCATACTCATATGTGGTTGCCATGCAAGTATATAAATATGGATCATCAATGTATTCTTTTGCATTCAAATCATCATCATAAGATACATCAAATATGGGTAAAGAATCAAAATTTGCATCATGCAATGTAACCATATCATCATCATCATAGATATCAAATATTGGTGGAGCATCAAGATTACATAATATAACATCATATGTGCTTTCATTTTCACAAAAAATGTGAGCAATTCTATCTTCTTTGTCATCATCATGTAAGGAATCAATATATGCATGTGACTCATCTTTTTCTTCACAAGGAGCATCAAAGTGTGGAGCAAGCTTATTGTGTATCTCATCCTCATGCATCAAAGTGTTTGTTGTAAGAGTGAATTCATTTGTTTGCATATCATGTGTACATGCGTCCTTATGTGTGTTGGTGCAAATGCCAAGCCTTCACACTTGGCTAGGCATTGGAAGAATTTATGTGCAACTTCTTGTAGAACCACATGAACCATTGCTTATCATTTTTACCATTAACTTTTGTAAAAGTCATTTGACTTAGAAGAATCTTGTAAATGCCACTAAACTCATAGAGTTAGGAGAACTTTATGGTACGAGTTTCCTTGAGGGAATATCTCCTTAGTTAGTGGAAGAACCTTTCAGGTGGAAGTGCATTTGAATTTCAAATTTCAAACTTGAAGTGAGTCACTATAAATGTCACTTGAAATATTGTGGCCAGTGTGTCTCCATTACTGAGTTTAGTATTGATCATTTGATGTAATTGAGAGTCTCACACTTTAGCCTACTCCTGTCACCATCATTGGGCATCATATTCATGCCAATGATCATGTACAGCATTTTTACATAATACATTACATTTATTATTACATCTACATTCATCTCTGTCATTGTCACTCAGAACAGTGAACTTGTCTTGCTCATATCTCAGTGATCTCCCCATCATTTTCAATTTTCTATAGCTCATTAGAACAAGCTCAAAGTCTACTACACGCTATCAAAGTTTTGAAGAAGTTTCATTCAGCCAATTGGGAGAAAATCATCTCAATATGGTCACTGGTCATTCTCTACAGAGTTCCTAAAAAGTCGGGGGTAAGCTTCTACCTGCTAAAGTGATTGCTTAGAGTATAGTCTATCATTTTAAGTGATTCTACTTGGAATCATTAGCTCTCTAGACTAATTAGATACCCTCAGAAGGAATTTTTCTTATTGCTATTGTATCGTGAGTACTGAGCAAAACTTCTAGTAGGTATCAAGACAAAAATAGCAACTTTTTGGTCATAAGCTAGTTGCAAACTTATCTGTTTTGATCAAAGTGTTTGAAGCACCATCTCCAAAGGACATAGGCACTTATTTAGTGTCATTGGAAATCTAAAAGGGCCTACAACTCAACTCTGAAGCAAAATAGGGCTGGTACAAAGCAAGGCTTAGCAGTACCTACTCATTTCTTGAGGTGTCCATCCATCTTTCCCAACGGTGGTATTAGAGCAACTTGAGGTAAAATGGGAGATGGTTTTCCTTCTTTTATTGATAAATTGGACAGGAACAACTACCAAGCATGGTCCTTGAGAATGAAGACATACTTGCAAGGAAGGAGTCTCTATGGATACATATTAGGAGATGAGGAGATGCCCATTTTCAGAACCAAAGGAAAACCTACAAGAGAGGAGCTTGAAAGACTCAAATCATGGTGTGCCAAAGATGCATTAGCAAGGTCATACTTACTTAACTCTATTTCTGACTTCCTTCTTCCACACATTAGGAACTGTAAGACATCCCAAGAGACTTGGGATACATTGTCTTCATAATTTTCTTCCAACACAAGGGCTAGGAAGAACCAATTATGGATTGAGCTTACCAGTCAAAGGAAGCAACCTAAGCAAAGCATCTCAAAATATGTGAACAAAGTCAAAGATGTGGCTGACCAATTGGCAAGCATAGGAGAGGAGATTGAAGAGGAGCAAATTGTGAGACAAGTAATCAATGGTATCAAGGCAGATGAAAAATGGGAAAGGTTCACAACTACCATGGACTTGTACATGGACATGCAGATTCCAGATCTTACCACACTCATGGGGCAACTCTTTAGCCATGAAGCCAAGCTTAACAAAAATGGAGATTCATCAAGAGGTAATAACTCTTCTACCCTATACACAGATAAAGGCAAGTCCAAAGAGAAAGGGGAAATTAAAAAGAGTGAAGATGAAGGTACTACTTCTCAAGCCAACTATGCAGGAAGAGGTAGAAACTCAAGAGGTAGGGGTAGAGGAGGTAAGAAAGGTAGGGGGAGATCCTTCAACTCTTACCCATGCAATATTTGTGGTTTATCAAATCACACCATAGATGAGTGTTACAGGAACTTCAAGAATCAGAGAGGTATAGGTTTCCAAAGAGGTGGATACACATAATCAATAGGAAGGTTCAACCATCATCAAGGCTACAACAACAATTACAACAATAATTGCAAGAACAATTACAACAACTACCAAGGAGGCTACAAATCAACGAAAGACTACAAAAATTACACAGAGGATCAAGAAGATTCCCTTTTGATTATGAACATGACTTCAAAGCAAGGTATGAATGATGACCATCTCTTCTACATTGACTCAGGATGTTCAAATCATGTGGCAAGCAATGTAGCTCTTCTCTCTGATCTTGAGGAACCCAAGGGAAAGCACCAAGTGCAAACAGGTGATGACACCAAACATTCAGTGGTCAAGGTAGGAAATGTTAAAACCTCTGATGAAAATAGAAATCGGTTGAGCAGGGTTCTATATGTACCTACAATCACCAAGAATTTGATGAGTGTTGGATAGATTGTGGAAAAAGGTTTGCACGTTAGGTTCAACAAATATGGAGCATTTGTGGAAGATCCCCAACGTGGATTCAAGAGAATTTTCAAGGGAGAAAAGATAGGTAGACTATTTACATTTGAACTTGAGGATACAAAGAATATTGCACTTTATAATTACAAGGATCAAACATTCTCAGAGCTTGAGAGATTTGGCTTAAAAGATTAGGGCATATTGGTGAGAGAACCTTAAAGCAAATAAGTAGAGATCAATGTGTGCTTGGGATACCTAATGTATCCAAGCAACACATGATCTATGAATGTGGTGCTTGTCAGTTTCAAAAATCTCAAAGGTTACCCTTCTCAAGGAAAGGATACATGTGTGAGGATTACTTGGAGCTTGTCCACACAAATGTGTGGGGAACAAGTAAGGATCCTTCAATTTTTGGATCAAGGTATTATGCATCCTTCATTGATGATTTCAGTAGGTGGACTATCTTGTATTTTATGAAGCACAAAGATGAAGTGTTCAATTGTTTTAAGAAGTATCTTGCACTTGTGGAAAACCAAACAGGAAGAAGCCTAAAGAAACTAAGGTCAGATGGAGGACGTGAGTACTTCTCAAATGAATTTGATGCATTCTTGCAGGATAGAGGAATCAAAAGAGAAATTACAACAAGGTATACCCTTGAGCAAAATGGGGTGGCAGAGAGGAGAAATAGGTTGATTTTTGAACAGCTAGGTCAATGCTTAATGAGAAAAAGTTACCAAATTATTTGTGGGCAGAAAGTGTATCTATTGCCACTTATCTTGTTAATAGGTTTCCATCCAAATCACTTGATGGGATGACACCATATGAGGCGTGGTCTGGTAAAAGGTCGTCACTTGATCATTGGAGGATCTTTGGATGTGTTGCATATGTGCATATCCCATCTCAAATCAGACGTAAGTTAGACCCTAAGGCAAAGAAGTGCATCCTCATACGATATGATTTGAATTAGAAAGGATACATGTTCTATAATCCATCCAACAACATATTTATGGTCAGTAGAGATGTTGTGTTTGATGAGAATGATTCTTGGTTTGAAAGTGAATGCAGGAAAGTAAAGTTGCCTTATGACTTGGAGGATGAGTTTCCAAGCCTCACCAAGGAAGAGCCAAACCAGATTGAAGATATCAAATCAGATGCTGAGGACATCATCAACCTAGAAGAATTCAAAGCATGGAAATCAAAAGGCAAGGTCAAGATGAAGAAGTTGGAAGATATACTTGAATCATCCAACCAAGCAATTAGAAGATCACAAAGGGAGAGCAAGAAGCCAATCAAATATGGGTATGACACTTCTTTCGTGAATAAGCATTATGTTTATCTTTCTAAGGATTTAGCATGTGAGGAACCTACTTCATATGAAGAAGCAAAGACCAAGGCAGAATGGAAAGAAGCTATGGATGAAGAAATTGAAGCACTCAAGGAGAATGATACTTGGGAGCTAGTTCTAAAGGAGGAGTCTATGAAGTTAATTGGTTCTAGATGGATTTACAAAATCAAGAGAAATTCAGATGGATCAATAAATACGCATAAAGCTAGACTTGCGGCTAAGGGTTTTGCACAAACCCAAGGAGTTGATTATGAAGAGAATTTCTCACCTATGGCCAAAATGCCAACCATCAGGGTATTGGTAAGTGTGGTTGCATCAAGGAATTGGAATATGTAGCAGTTGGATGTAAAAAATGCTTTTCTTAATGGCTAGATTTCAGAGGAAGTATACATGGCTCAACCTCATATCTATGAGGACCCAAGCAAGGTAATATATGTATGCAAACTAAACAAAGCTCTTTATGGATTGAAGCAATCACCTAGGGCATGGAACCATAGGTTGACCACATACCTTCAAGATCAAGGATTCATCATAAGCAAAGGAGATACTTCTCTGTTTTTCAAAAGAAGTAATTCAGAGGTGATATACCTACGTATGTATGTTGATGATATCATACTTACAGGTAGTGATGCAAATGGCATCAAGAAGATCAAGAATCAAATGATGCAGGAGTTCAAAATCAGTGATCTAGGATCACTAAAGTATTTTATTGGAGTTGAATTGGTCTACACTAATTCTGGAATTTATATTACTCAAGGAAAGTATGTACAAGACATGTTGAAGAAGTTTCACTTGGAGGATGCCAAGATAACTAGCACTCCTATGGAGGTAAACCAAAAGTTGAGTGCTCATGAAGGTGATGTGCTTGAAAACATTGCAGGATATCGAAGCATAGTAGGAAGCCTAAACTATGCTACTTTGACAAGGATTAATATTCCTTATGGAGTAAGAAGTCTTAAGTCAATTTATGCACAAACCTAGAACACCTCACTTGGAAGCTACCAAGAGGATTTTGAAGTATCTCAAGGGTACTCAAAATCAAGGTTTATACTTTCCTTATACTTCATATTTGGACATCAAGATATACTCAGATGTAGATTGGGCAGGTTGTAAGGATGACGAGAGGAGTACCTCAGGTTATCTTTCTTTTTTAGGTGATAAGCCCATTTCATGGTCTCCAAGAAGCAACCTACTATTGCTTTATCTTCAACAGAGGTTGAATACAGAGGATTAGCTAATGCTACTCAAGAAGCCATATGGATCAGATTGCTATATGCAAATTTGAGATTACATTCTAACTCACCAATGCTTTTTGGTGACAATACAAGTTCTTTACATCTTGCACCAAATCCTATCTATCATGCTAGGACTAGGCATATAGAGGTTCACTACCATTATGTGAGAGAGAAGCTATTGAGCAAGGAAATTCAATTGGCATATGTATCAACTAATATGCAATGTGTAGACTTATTGACCAAAGCACTTGATGGTACTAAACTTTTTAGATTTAAAGCTATGATTGGATTGCAGGACATTCAAGAGAATTGATGAAGAAGAACAAGCCAAGATGTTTGGCTTGAGGGGGAGCTATTGGTGCAAATTCCAAGCCTTCACACTTGGCTAGACATTGGAAGAATTTATGTGAAACTTCTTGTAGAACCACATGAACCATTGCTTATCATTTTTACCATTAGCTTTTGTAAAAGTCATTTGACTTAGAAGAATCTTGTAAATGCCACTAAACTCGTGGATTTAGGAGAACTTTATGGTACAAGTTTCCTTGAGGGAATATCTCCTTAGTTAGTGGAAGAACCTTTTAGGTGGAAGTGCATTTGAATTTCAAAGTTCAAACTTGAAGTGAGTCACTATAAATGTCACTTGAAATATCACAGCTAGTGTGTCTCCATTACTGAGCTTAGTGTTGATCATTTGATGTAATTGAGAGGCCCACACTATAGCCTACTCCTATCACCATCATTGGGCATCATATTCATGCCAATGATCATGTACAACATTGTTACTTTATGATTACATCTACATTCATCTCTATCATTGTCACTCAGAATAATGAACTTGTCTTGCTCATATCTCCGTGATGTCTCCATCGTTTTCAATGTTCTATAGCTCATTAGAACAATCTCCAAGTCTACTAAATGCTCTCAAAGTTTGAAGAAGTTTCATTCAACCGATTGGGAGAAAAGAATTTCGAAGTGGTCACTAGTCATTCTCTGCAGAGTTCCTAAAAAGTCGAGGGCAAGCTTCTACTTGCTGAAGTGATTTCTCAAAGTATAGTCTATCATTTTAAGTGATTACACTTGGAACCATTAGCCCTCTAAGTTAATTAGATACCCTCAGAAGGAATTTTTCTAATTGCTGCTGTACTGTGAGTATTTAGCAAAACTTTGAGCAGGTATCAAGACCAAAATAGCAACTTTTTTATCATAAGCTAGTTGCAAACTTATCTGGTTTGATCAAAGTGTTTGAAGCATCATCTCCAAAGTACATAGCCACTTATTTAGTATCATTGGAAAGCTAAAAGAGCCTACAACTCAACTCTAAAGCAAAATAGGGCTGGTACAAAGTAGGGATTAGCAGTACCTACTCATTTCTTGAGGTGTCCATCCATCTTTCCCAACAATGTGTAATACTTTACTCATCCAAATACAAAATAGTTTCATGCATATCATCACTAATCAATGCCATACTATTATTATCCTCTTCAATGAAATTGTTTTTAGGGACAAATTTCTCATGCAATGAATTAGAGCAAAATATGGAATTCACACATAATTTATCATCATTCTTTTCTTCCTTCAATGCATGTGCATGTACTAATGGGTCCTTTTGTGTATAGTTTCCATTCTTTTGGGATTTGTTGGGATTATGCTTACATGAATCAATTTTGCCATTTTTTTTTAAATACACTCTAAACTCAATTGGTAACTCATCATTTATAATGTATGTAGTGTGTTTAATTCTTTCTTGCAACTCCCCCAAACTTTCAATAAATCTATCCAATAATCCAAGTACCATGCATGTATAATCCCATAATGATGGATTAGAGTCATATTCTCTCCTTTTCCTTTCCAAACCCCTTTTATATAGGCAAATCCCATACCAAAGTTTTGTTCCAATTTCACGACTAGCAAGAACTCTTTCCCAAAGTGTGGCCCATGCAACAAATGCTTCAAATGCATCTTTAACACATAATAAACTACACTCAACCAAACAAGAATTACATAGACCCCAAAAACATCTATCAAGGAAATGGTCTTCACTATGACATAGAGGCAATCCCTCACAATTATATAGTCATTCATATTTATGTGGGATGTCCATGTATCAATCTTCTTCATGCAATACGGCACGCTTGGAGGACTAGAACTCCCAAAATCTCTTGAATATGCTCATATAATGTGAGAAAGTAGAAAAATTTTCAATTGATGCTCAATATTTCCATGCCATGCCCCCATAACGTAATGTGGTGAGTGTATATACTTTTGCCTTTACTAATGAGGTAGGGAGGACTCGCCAAACTTATGTGTCCCCTTGAACAAGCAAAAGTAGATAATTTATGCAGGAAAGATGATGGAACACATTATGCATGTGTGATGTTTTATGGTGGTAATGTTAGCCACGCTTACCAATCCAGGAGGTCCAAAGAGCAATACTGTCTCCGTTCCACCATTAGCACCTGGAGAAATTCCGGAGATCAGCACTTCAGGTTGTGAAGGATTGCAGCAGAGAATACCTTCATGATTGCGAACAGGCTCTTGGTCCCCACACTTACAATCGCTATATGGGCACTGCATATGATTCCTCACTGAACGCACAATTGAACATGTGTGGGCCAGAGCTCATGACGCGCTTGAAGCTTTCTTGTAGTAGTCAACATGCTTGGATGCCGCCATCAGGAGACATGTGGCACACAAAATCTCATATGTTCTGATACCAAGGCGCATGGCATACCGTGTTGAGAGCATCAAGTGTCATCACCGACGCTAGTCAAACCTCTGAGAACGGCAGTGGAACCATATGCGTCCCCATTGGGATTGGCAGTTCGCATCCAAAGTTACGTGAAAGTGCCCAATGCTCAGATGCCACCCTATCAATGATTGCACCACCTCATATACAAGTAGACTGCATTCTCGCTATCATTAGAGGTTGGGGGTCTCATCCTTGCCACGCGCTGAGCTGCTCCCATACTTGGCAGAGCTTCAATTGCTCCTCAGGCGATCACGCCAAAAGGCTAGGGGCCGCAATTAGCATGCCTCCTCTGTGGTACTTATCTGCCCAATCGCTTGTGATCTAGCTGTTGATGCCGCTGCCTGCATCCGGTAAGGAAAATGGATCGGCATCCTGAAGAGCCCCCTAATGGCGCTCCATGACATTCAGAGCCACGAGTTTAGTAGATGAACAGATCAATGCATGCATTTGAGCACAAATGGGAACCGTTTCTTCAGCTCTTGAGCCGGGAGTCGGCGATTCAAACCCTGAGCTGTTGAGCCTCTAGAGATGAAGAAGACCTGGCTCCGCGCTTTATTCGCATCTAGACCGCAATGAGCACCGGTAAAGTGGCAATGATTGTCTTGCGAGGCCACCTTCTGTGCTACTGAGACCAAGCCATGGCATGTGCAGCACGCTCCTTCCACTGTGGTCCGCAAGTGCCACCATCAATTAATGCCGTAATGCATGAAATGATTGCATTGCAGGTCCATGAGCCGCCGCGTTCTCTGCAATGGTTTTCGGTAGACGACGCCTCCTCATGTATGCGCCTAGAAAGTATGCAAGAATGGGTAGAGCACAAAGTGCCTCAGTCAAGCACCAAACAGAGCATCCAAGGACGTAAACATCGCCATCTCTTGGTCTACAAAAATTGTCGCCACTAGACGGTAGAGTCGTTGCTCAATTCACCAATCCACGCGGAGTGGGCCATCACGAAGACGGCACCAAATGTTTGTGTGGCTGCGCATCATCTGCAAGAGAAACACAGAGACATACATGCTACATCGCCATGGAGAATCAACAAGGAACTTACACGTGAATTCTGAAGTCAATATAGTTAGAGTATCCAAATGAACGTGCATTACAGTTGAGAATAAACGTGCATATATTCATTAATCAAATGAAATACATATATATCCTTTTAGAGGAAGATTCATTACCCTTCAAATCTCATTCACCCTTCAATTGCACCCTTAGAATAGGGATTTTATTGAATCATTCCAACCACTTATTAATAAAATGCACACATGCCGCCTAAACATGTTATGAAGATATCAAGAAGGTAAAGGATAAAGAGGAGTTCATGTTCAATCAAGGAGTGTGCTTACTCAATGCACTTCATCAAAGATCTTGGAAACACTATAGTGCACCACTAAAAGCTCAAAGGACCTATCTTGTGACAAACCTAAGGAAGCTAAGGGGAGACCCAGTCCTTCACCACCTTTCAAGATTAAGGATCATGAAGAATTTGAGGTCGTGCATGTATTAGATTCAAGGATCTCTCGAGGAAGATTAGAATGCCTTATTCATTGGAAAACATATGACATCAGTGATCATACTTGGGAGCTTATAGAAAATCTTTAGAGAGCAAAAATCAAGGTTCATGAATTCCATAAGAAGAATACAATGAAACCGAAGTTAGAGAACATGGCCGCTCCTCATGGAACTCGTCCCTTGAGGGGGAGGTGATGTCATGGACACGAAGAAAACCATCTTAAACCTTAGATTCTAGTGAATTTCCTATATCTCATGTTTGGTTAATATTTTGGAGAAACTGATGCTACCATTGCATTCACAACATGCAAATACCCCAAGATCAACTATCTATTTGCTGAATTCTTACACTCAGAGATCTTGTTTCTAGTTGATGACATCATCAATGACATCATCAACTCATAACCATCCTTGGAAATCCTATATAAGGAGGGGTTGGCCACATTCATTCTCAGTCTTGCCAATGCCAGTGTTGGGAGCTCAAGGAGTCGTGACATGAGGATCTTGATCCTATGGAATGCACTAATTCTATGTCATTTGTAGCTCTATGGATGGGATTCCACTATATATGGGGCACGTCTCTATGAGAGTAATCTTTGAGATTGACTTTAGTCATAACACCTAAGTTTTGCAAATACAAGGAATTGGTTCCCCAATCATGTACTACTTGCAGCTGTCTCATGAATGGTCTTCCCAAAATCATCTCATAGGCCTAGTTTTTGCTAAAGAACTCTCTATGTAACCATCAGCCATCTATAACTTCATTCTCATTGGTCTGAATGTTGGTTTGCCCCAATGCTTCGATAGGGAAGTGGTAGCAATTGCAACTCTTGCACCTGAGTCCAAAATAGCCTTGATTGTGTAACCCTAATGAGTGATAGGAAGATAGGTGTTTCCTTATTCTCCTTCGCTCATTTTTCTATGTGATCCTACCTAGGAATGGGTTTTTGCTACTTTAAGCACTTGGTTGGCTACATGTTTCCACAATTCTGGTTTAACCTTGCATAGTTCCTCTAAAGTGAGATTGCACTACACTTTAGTGTTCTTTACTACCTCTGTTTTCCTAGGTATGACTGAGTCTTCGTTCCTTATCATGACCCTAGGTGCTCTCATAGAGGTGGACTTTGCTTTTCATGGACCTGTGAAATCAGGCAATTCTTGTAAGGAATTAGACTTGAAGTCTAATCATTCACTAGACTAGGCATCCTCTTGTTCTCCATAAATAGAAGTAATATCTTGTGGGAATTGATCATGTAAGTCGTCCACAACTTCAATGGGAGGAGGATTCTCATTTCTTTTGCCCATTTTTCTCTTCAATTTCTCGTAGAAATTCTTGTGAGTATTGATTCACAGAAGCAAAGGTTCCTGACTCACTGGAGTTGGGAACATAAGCATCCTTGGGAGGAAGACTTATCCTTTCACTTCTGATTTTCTTACTTGAGATGTAGCTTGCTTTCTTGACTCAGCTATCATCTTTTCATATCTTTCTAATAATCCATCAAAGTGTAATTGAGTTTTGGCTGAACTAGATCAATCGAGGAAGTGACTGGCTTCAAACATGGTTTGAGACAATTCTGCCATTTTTGCACAAAGCTTGGTTTGTTCAATTCTAGGTTAGCCATGGGGTAACATCTTTCATGATCTATCACATTTGATCTTTCTTGGATTTTGGCCTGATATGCTTTAAGCATCATGTCTAAGTCCTCGAGAGTGGGATCTGCTAGGACTGATCCCACTCTAGGTGGTGGTGGGGCTATATGAGGTGGATTAGAAGGTGGTGGATTAGAAGGTGATGGGGATGGTGGTGGTGGTGATATATGAGAGTGCATTTGAGATGTGATTTCAACCATCTTGGCCGTTGTTTCTCTTAGGCTTTTCTCTAGTTTTCTCATTTTCTTCTACCATTGTCCCTTCATTCATTCACATCTATCTTTCCAAGCTCTTGTCCCTTTCTTAGTTATACTCTCAGTCTCACTAACCTCAAAATTCTTTTCCTGACCTAGGCCTTGGTTCTCCTGTAATGCCTGAGCTCTAGTGGCTACTTGTATTGGGGTAGTGGAAGTCACACTTCTAGTAGAATCTACTACTAACCCAATGACATTGATCGGAGTGGTCTTTGGCCCATTGTTTGGGTTCTTAGGGCAATCCCATAGAAGATGCTTATTCCCACAATCCTAAAAAAACCTTGAATTGTCATTGATTTGGGTTGCATAGGTGCAGGTATAAGGCAATCATAAATGAAGTGATCTCCTTGGCATCTATAGCATGATCCTCTAGGTGATGGGGGTCTTATATGTCTAGGTTGGGGCTTATAATTAGGATTTTTATACATTGCATTAGCATATCCAGGCTCCCAACTAGGTTCGTTAGGGTCTTCATAAGAGTAATTCTCGTTATGCTCTGGTGACTACATATAGTAGGCCGATGGACTATCCATTTGAGCTGAGTCAAAACTATGATTGTTCGGCTCACTTTTTGAGATCAATGGTGATGCAAGCACTATGGCTCTATTCAAATTTTCTTCATCTATTGCATACTTCACTGGGATCACGTTGGTTGAAGGTGGAGGTTGTTGAACTAAAATATCCTCAATGTCTATGCATATGTGTACACACTCTTCTATGGATCTAGGGACCTTCAAGTACACATACAATCTCAATTTGGTACTTAACAAACCATCCAGGAATAATGCCACTTGTTTGGTTGGTGTGGGTAGCTCTAGAATCGGGCACCTCTCCAAGTATTTCCTAAATCTTCTTCTTGCGAGTCTCACTGTCTCTTGAGGTGTTTGTTTAAAGCTATGGATTAGGGATGAAGTGTTGTGCCATATGCCACTCTTAGAAAACTTCATGATGAAGGCTTCTGACAATTGGTCTATGTTCTTGAATTCTCTTTGGCGTAGTGGTTGAAACCATGTAAGAGTTGTGTTCTTGAGTGTTATACCATAATCATTGTATTGCGTGAACAATTCATCAACTTACTCAGCTCTCAAGACTTGCCTAAATTTTGCTACATGATCGTACGGGTCTCCTGTGCCATTGAAATATTTCTTCATGGACTTATCCAGTTGTGTAGGCCTCAAAATCCTAGGATGTTCTCTAGGCCTGGGCAAGGGAAACTCATCCATGTCTCTTTGATGCCTCAAATTTCTGTGTCTCTCTTGATCTATTCTTTCTGCATCTAATCTTGACTGCTCTCTTCCTAAGGGGTTTGCAAAGCCCACTTCAGGTCTATCTCTACTTCTATCCCTCTGAGTTCCATGAGCTTGGGATGTCCGAGCTCCTTGATAACCATAAGAGACATTGGATCTTAGTTGGGAGAAACAGAATTCACCCTTCCAAGTGTAGGAATGCCTACTAGGTTCCGTTACAACGAACACTTTCTTCGATGTGTTGTCTAAATAGACCACTTTTCCAAAGGTGTCAGGATCTTTAAATTCATATATTTTCATGCTTCCTACTTCGGTAGGTTGATCGGTCTTAAACTTGTAAAAGGCTTCATCAATCTCTCTATTCCAAAACAACTCTACACCTTTATTATCCTGGGGAATCAATTATGGTGTGAGTATCGTGGTTAAGATGGATTCACCTCTAGGGGTTCTTGGATCTCTTCCTAAATTCCCTTGCTCTATGTTACCCATTTCAGTCTATGGGATTATATTGCCAAATTCTTCTATTCTATCTGGATGGTTGATGACTACATACATGGTCCCTTCTTTATCAATGTATGAAGCATTTTCAAATTTGACTACTAGGTGTTCTTGTCCAATAGGTTGATCGAGGTTTTTAATTTGGACAACGGATCTTCTTAGACCATCATCATAGATGAGAGCACCTAATCGGTTGGTCTTGATGTATTCTAGTGAGTCTTGTAGGGTCCTTCTGGTTTTTCTAAGTATGCCACTCCTAAGCTACCTACGAGTCTTCCCCATGCTAAATTTCATCTTAGAGTCACTCATTTCTGCACTTAGGATGTATGGGTAATCACTCAATTGTTGGGCCCAGGATCTAGTTGTATGATTGACACTAGCTTTAGAAGATCTAATGCTTTGTCTATCTCTCTCCAGTTGTCTTCCTGACCTAAGGTTCATAATCCTTGGCTGTTATCCCTTTTTTTTTTCCCAAGTACAACCTTGTTGCAAAGTCCTTTTGTAATAGTCACTTTTTCTTTTTATTTTCCTTAGGATGTCACTTCTTGTCCAATAGCCTTCTTTGTGAGGAACACTTGAGTTTTAATGCACTTGAAGTTTGATTGCTCAATTTTTTGTTCTTTCAGTTTAAATTTTCTCGCAAAACTACCCTATTTATGCTTGCACTTGAATAATTATGATTCTTGTACTTATATCATGCTAACATATCCCTAATTAATCAATACATCTAACCGTACTTAGCCTAAGCTAGGAATTGACTGAGGGGGTTGGGAATGCTCCAACCTCAAGTCACTTCTTCTTTTGATCACACTTGAGTGTGCAAGACACAAATTCTCAAGCTTGCAAGACAATTTTGCTCTGGATGCCCTTCAATGCTGTCAATGATCCTATAAAAAGTCCCAAAGTTAGCTTAAGAGTTAAATTTAGTTGAATTAATAGACCTTTTTCGTTCATGTAATTCCAAGTTCAAATTTTCACTTGTCTTTATGAAAGATTTCCCTAGAGATCCTTTTGTTTCCTCACCCCTCTATTCAGGGTTCTGGAGGTTAAAATAGGCAACGATGATTTCTCGAATTATTTGCTTGGGGTGTCACTATGCTCCAATCACTTGGAATTTATGATCAAAATTAGCCCAAATTTGAAAATTTTAAAAACCCTAAAAAATTGGCCTAAATAGTCTATCAATCACCATGGACAGGGTTGTCCATTATGATGGACAAAGCTGTCCATTGTGGCCTGTCAATCATGATTGATGGTGTCGATCACGATTGATGATGTCAATCACGATGGATATGAGTGTCACTCTAGCACAATGGCAAGTACCAACAAGAGGAGATCGACCTCATAATTTTCAATCGGAGAAGATGTGAGGAGGGTATGATGACTGTGAGCAAGTGAAGTGCACAAGTGAGTGAGCGAGAAGCACACAAGCATGCACACACATACACACATGCATGCACACAAGGTAAGGCAAAGAGTGGAACAATGAAATCTTCTATTAGCAAGCTCCTAGAAAGTATACAATGCTCAAGATTAAGTTCACTCTCCAACTAGCTAACCCCAAAAATGATCTCTCTAGATCTTCTTATAGTTTTTTACTAGCTTTGGCCCTATCCAGACCTAGTGTTTGGCCTAGTTAAAAATTAGGTTCCATGGCTTATTTGAGGGCTCAAACAGAGTCTAAATATTAGGAAAATTGATAAATAGGTACTTCTAATACTCCTCAATCTTTAGGACTCCCCAAGTTAGACAAAATGAAGTCTAATCTATAGAAAACGGTATTTTCAATGTTGGTGTAGTGATGAAAATCACTTTTGAAAAAGATTTATCTTAAAAAAAAACTGGATAGGCTTAGTTATCGGATCTTTGTTAACTGCTCTGCCTACTTGGTCTTGCTTGACTCTCCCTCTGCTCTAAGTCTTTGCATTGGCTCCCCTATCTTGTAATGCCCTGACTTCCCTGACTGCTATCAACACCCCCCTCTCTTGCGTCTATCATCCCTGACAGATCCTTGTTGTAGGGAGTGTTTGATGTAATATTTGATGACATCTATGGCTAGATGATGTTCTTGTATGCACAATCCTCATGCTAGATATGTCATCAGTTGATCCCAATCTACTAGTCTTGGAACTACTGGATGTGGAAGTCATAGTTGATCGGCATGTATTGCTTGTTCTACTGCAAAGAGATGCAACAAGTGGGTGGGTCTGGGAATGAAAAATTTTGGGTGGTACTCCCAGAACCTTGTGGAGAACATCTCCTCAAATGTCTAATTGTAGCTAGCAGGTAAGTACTTGATGTACACATGCCAAGCATAGATTGTGTTGATGGAGGGGGTTTGACTTATATTGTATACCAAATCCTGATTCCCTTCATCTAAACCTAGAGCAAAAATATAGGGAGCTTGGATTTTGCGAAAACTTTTGAACACTACTGTCACTAGCTCAGAAACCTTCATACACATCTTTGCGGCAATGTCCGGTATGTTTTTGAATCGTGTAGACCAGTGATGTATGGTCGAGATCATATATGCGACTGTGGGTGGCACTCTAGGTGGAGCAAAATAAGGATAGTTAATCCAATCGCAACACCCTTTATTGTTGCGAACTTTGATTACAAATGCCTGCCATGATCTATGATGGACAATAAGACAATAACATGGGTTAAATTTAATATATAATGGCATGTTTGACCATGTGTGCATCATTTTGGGGTAGTCTATCAATAGTCATGCTCACCAATTGGGTTGAAAAATAGCTCCTGCTTGTGCCTTTTCCAATAGGTCAACTGGCTCGAATTGAGTAACAAATGTTGGTTCTTTCCTTGTATGCCTCTTGATTTTTTCATTATAATCTGCCAACAATACAAAATATGGCATGTATTTCATTTTTGATGTGGTGATGATTCGTTGATGGGGTAATTTCTAAAAATAAGAGGACTTAAGAAAAATTGTTCAAGATTGGACAGTGATTGGATTTGTACAACCACTCTATCATCATGGGTTTGGCATATCTGCTCACCCGCTTGAGCCAATCAGGTGCTTCAATTTCAAAAGTATCCCTGCCCTCTTCAGTGATTTGCCCTCAAGGTACTAGAAAAGGCTCATACAGTTTTTCAAAGCTTTCTTCCACAAGGATTTCTACCACTGTGTTTGGCTTTGGGTTCTTCAACCAAAGAAGGTGGTCTCTCATATTGCAATAGCCTAGCTTGGAGTTTGTCAACCTATTTGCGGAGGGTTTCCATGTCCTATGTAGTTTGTGGGAGTGTTAGAGCCTCCGTCCTAGGTGTGCTTACCATGGATAATTGCCTCTTGAGGTCAGTGCATTCTATCTCTAGCTTTTCATACGGTTCTAGAAAATTGGCATGTTCCTCGAGTAAGATCTTGACGTCTTCTAAGGGAACATCTTGAAACTTGGTTTTTCCTCCGTAGCAGACTAGAGATTGTCCTGGTCTTGTTGTTGCAGTGGCTTATTCTCTTTCCATGCCACAGACATAAGCTTCCTTAGAAGCCCTAGCTTTCTTTGTAGCTTTTCATTGGTGAGATTTTTCTCGTGAAGCATTGTCTCCAAGTCCTTGAGGGCTTGGGCATCCACATCGGTTACCTTGGACTCCAATTTTGCATGAGCTTGTTGTAAGTTTAAGCATTCTACCTCGAGTGTTTTGTTGTATGCTTCCAAGGTTGTGATTCTTGCTTGCAATCTTTGTGATTCTGCCTGGAAGGCAGCATTCTTATCTTCCAGTCTTTGATAATCTTGTTGTAGTTGTGATACACATTGAATTATTGTATTGAATGTATTATGTATAGTATGAGATGCAAGGGAGGTAGGGTGGAGTGCAGGGGGAATGGGAATGGGGATGGGGATGGGAATGGTGGATTTTGTGTCTAACAAAGAGGTGGGTGCAGGTGAATTTGGTGGTAGGGGGATGGGAGATGGTGGGATCGTGGGGGGAGAGGGAGATGCGATGGGTAGTGAAATTTACATAAGATCAGATAGTGCAGTATGTGTGGGAGCTACCATGTAAGTGGGGATGGTAGGTGAAGTGATCATGGTGTGTGTATAGTGAAGTGGAAGTGAGTGTTTGTGATTCTAACATGTGTGGGGTGGGAACTCTATGCCATTCTTGCACCGCCTTGATTGTATCATACAATATTTATAACTAGGGGGTATACATTGAGGCACCTACAAGTTTTGGCACTTCTTGTTGCTCTTCCTGATGTCTTCTCTCGTTTTCATCATTGTCTCCTTCAAACACTTCATTCTCATCATCATCTTCATCGTCTTCTTCATTCTCATCAATTATGGTAATTGGCACTTGTGATGTGATTGCCTATGGTTGAGAGCTTTCCACCAATTGTTCCTCAGCTGACTCAAGATTCACTTCTCTTAGGATCTGCTCAAAATCCTCATTGGTGAGCTCTTCCAAGTGTACCCCTCTAGGAAAATCAAGGTCTATGGGGACATGTGGAAATATCAAGTTTGGCCCCTTAGAGTTGCGTCTTGGAAGGCATAGTGTGAATGGGCATAGATGTCAAGGTGGGGGAGTGACATCTCGGGTTAAGGTCGCTCCTTATGGTTGAGCACATGGTACTGCTCCTCGCATCCTCTTTGAAGAGAGTCATGTGGATGTTTGGCCCTTGAATTGTTGTACTCTATTCTACATTATAGCCCTCTAGATTGGAATGTCATAAGCCAAACATCTATAAATGATCCTAGTCGATGCACAACATCCATACAAGACTGACTTGTCGGGCCATCATTTGTGCACCAAGTTGCTTTGATCAATAATCCAGTGAGGTAGGATAATCGTTAAGTTATGAGTTTCTACCAGATATAAACTAAACCAAATCTTTGTAGGTGGCATGATGAACCTATCTTGTGCTAGAAATGCAAAATTTTGCATACACATTCTTAGGTGAACTACAATGTTTGGCATCATGGCCACCATATCTTTTAGCTTTGTGAGGTTTCTATTCCTCATGCTATCTCGTATTAGAATCTCCTTCCTAGTGGGCATGTGCATTCCTTTCATATCCCAATCCTCCCATACTAGGTTATAGGTTAACCTAAACTACTTCAATTCATTTTCTCTGGTTATCGATGGAAGCACAAACGTCCTTTATGCTTTGGGATTCTTACTGAGAGTTCGGGTGTTGATAAGATACTGATATCACATGAAGTCAGGTTTGGGAAGGTGAGCACCGAAGTACATATACAATCCTGCTTTTAGCGACACTGAGCATAGTGCTTCTGCATTCTGTAACTTCTCAAACTCTCTTGTGAAAAAATGGTACTTTCCCCACTTGCCATTGAGCTCTAGCTTTGCCTCCCAAAGGTATGAGCCCTCTCCCAATGGTCCTGATACTTCACTAAACTAATGGGAGGTTTTTCCTATAGCCATGGTATGGCCACTCGAGGGGTCTTGTATGGGTATGATCTATATGGCCTGCAACTCCTTCGGTTTATCATTCATCTCAGGAATGATGGGTAAGCTCTCAATATCGACAACCTATTGGCTTGTGCCTGCCAGAGAGCTAGTTCCTACTACTTCACCCATGATATTTCTCTTAGTGTCTGATGCTTATCTGCTAGAAGAAGAAAATCATATTGGTATTGCGTAGGAAACATGATAATATGATGTTCCCTCTACAATACCATGTCGTTCTTTGAGGTGAGAGGTTAGTCAGAGTGGTGTACTATGTGTGTACATGAGAGTTAGGGAGCCAGTAATGTTAATGTTCCTATATGCATACTCTAGTCATGCATGGTACTCAAATGCATTTATTCATGTGCACAGTAGTTTGCATGGTGAGGTCGGGGGGTGTTGGAGTTAGACGTCTGCGGAAGCACGCGAATAGCACAAGGAAGAAGAAGACGCTTGGAGCACAACACACAATACTGAATGTATTACTAGAGAATGTACAAAGATAAGTAGCCCATTAGGGCAATATGCGTATATACAAGCCGGGGGAAAAAACCTCCTAAAGAGGGAAAAAAGTGCCCCGACAGTCCTAGTGTGTTCACACACATCACTACCTAAATATATCAACAAATCCCCCCTGGGAGTGATGCGGTGAACAAGGAGTTGGCTCTCAATATCGACAACCTATTGGCTTGTGCCTGCCAGAGAGCTAGTTCCTGCTACTTCACCCATGATATTTCTCTTAGTGTCTGATGCTTATCTGCTAGAAGAAGAAAATCATATTGGTATTGCATAGGAAACATGATAATATGATGTTCCCTCTACAATACCAACATGTCGTTCTTTGAGGTGAGAGGTTAGTCAGAGTGGTGTACTATGTGTGTACATGAGAGTTAGGGAGCCAGTAATGTTAATGTTCCTATATGCATACTCTAGTCATGCATGGTACTCAAATGCATTTATTCATGTGCACAGTAGTTTGCATGGTGAGGTCGGGGGGTGTTGGAGTTAGACGTCTACGGAAGCACGCGAATAGCACAAGGAAGAAGAAGAAGCTTGGAGCACAACACACAATACTGAATGTATTACTAGAGAATGTACAAAGATAAGTAGCCCATTAGGGCAATATGCGTATATACAAGCCGGGGGAAAAAACCTCCTAAAGAGGGAAAAAAGTGCCCCGACAGTCCTAGTGTGTTCACACACATCACTACCTAAATATATCAACAAATCCCCCCTGGGAGTAATGCGGTGAACAAGGAGTTGGCACTCATGTATAAGGAAGTTCCAAGCTATGTGGAGATCACTCCACAAAAGGGAGTAAGCCCAAAGCTTTGCGGAAAGCTTCAAACTTCTCCCTAGGCAGAGCCTTCGTGAAAAGATCTGCAATGTTCTCCTGCATGGGCACATATGCCAAGCTGATCTCCCCAGCAGAGAACCTCTCCCTGACATAGTGATAATGCACCTCAATGTGCTTAGTGCGAGCATGCAATACAGGGTTCCTCGCAACTACCAATGCGCTCTGACTGTCAGTGAAGATGGTGGTGGCAAAAGTCTGACCAACACCCAAATCAGTCATAAGGCATCTGAGCCACACACACTCAACAGTAGCTGTGAAAGCTGCCCTATACTCAGCCTCACAACTCGAAGTGGCCACAGTAGGTTGCTTCTTGCTCAACCAAGATATACATGAGCTACCAAGCATGAAGAAAAAGCCACTAGTGGACATACGAGTGTCATAGCAACGAGCCCAATCAAAGTCAGAAAAAGCATGCAAATCTGGCGGTAGTGATCCCCCCTTGGGATAAAACAACCCAAGTAGCTGAGTACCTCTCAAGTAGCGAAAGATGTGCTTAACCGCCTGCCAATGCTTGATTCCTGGGCAATGCATAAACCTTCTCATCTGTGAGACAACAAACTGAATATCTGGCCGAGTAATGCATAAGTAAATCCAGCATCCAACAGCCTATTGATAGAGAACAACATCAAGTGCATCTCTAGCATCATGAAGACTCAATCGTAAACATGTCTCCATAGGAATGGCAATAGGCTTACAGTCTTCAAGGACAAAACACTGCAATAATGTGTCAATATATTTCATTTGACACAAAGCCATTCCACCATCAACTTGCATAAACTAAATGCCCAAATAGTGATGCAAATGCCCCAAATCAGACGTCTCAAATGAGGCATGCAAATCAGCCTTAAAATCAGCAATATGCTTCTCAATAAGACCAGTGAGCAGCATGTCGTCAACATAGACAACAATGATCAGAATCACATCATTAGCACGCTTAACATATAAGGTGCTTTCAGTTGGACTGTTCTCAAAACCATGTGCAATCAGATAGGCATGTATCTTCTCATACCAAGCACGTGGGGCTTGCTTTAAACCATATAATGCCTTCTTTAACCTGCACACCTGGTTTTCATGTCCTGTCTGCACAAAGCCACGGGGCTGAAAAACATACACTTCTTCATGCAAGTCACCATTCAGAAATGATGTTTTAATGTCCAACTCATGTACATTCCAACCATGATGAGCTTCAAGTGCACAGATGCTCCGAACAGTAGTCATACAGCATGTAGGTGCAAAGGTCTCATCAAAATCAATGCCTCCTTCCTGTGCATAACCCTCTGCAACAAGCCTAGCCTTATACCTGTCAAATGTACCATCCGGTTTACGCTTCACCTTGTATACCCACTTAGTGCCAATGGCCTTCTTGCCAGGAGGCAAGTCACATAAAGACCAAGTACCATTCTTCATTATAGCATCATATTCAGATTGCATATCAGCCATCCAAATTTTTGAATTTTGTGCTTCATCAAACGAAACAGGCTCATTCTCATCACAGAGACTAGATGCAGCCATAGCATAGCAATCTGATGCAAAAGAGGCACTATGAGAGCCTGAACGAGTACGATATGGCAGAGGTGCACCTAATTTGATGTCACACAAAGTCTACACCAGCCATTTTGGCATAGTTTTTGCTTGCTCAATATCAGCTCTCTCATCAACTAGTGCATCATGTAAATCTGCATCACAAACAGAATGATCTGCATCATCACATGAAACCTGCAAAGGTTGAGAAGTTGCCTCATTGGAACCAGCACTAGACTGTCCACCTGTAAAAAGAAGCAGAAAAGTATCATACATGTCTTTGGAGCTAACAGATTTCTCCTTAGTATATAAAAGCAATGGTTGAATAGCATCTTCCACAAAAACAACATCAGGGCTAACCAGAATGCATTTAGTCTATGGATGATACAGACGATAGCCTTTACTTTCAGAACTGTACCGAACAAAAATACATTTTACTACTTTATCATCCAATTTTCTGCAATGTTGTTCAGGAACTAATGCATACGCTAAACAACCAAAAACATGCAGATGTGCAATAGGTGACTTGCGATCATGCCAAGCCTCATATGGAGTGATAGATTGCAGCGCTTTAGTGGAACACATGTTAAGTACATATGTTGCACACATGACAGCCTCAAGCTAGAAACTATGTGGTAAAGCCTGACTCTTGACCATACACCTCGCCATCTCCATGAGTGACATGTTCTTTCGTTCAACAACTCCATTCTATTGAGGTGTATACGGCACTGTACACTAGTGTTTTATCCCACGTTCAACTAGAAATGCATTAAAATCAGAAGACATATATTCCCCACCTCGATCAGAATGGAGGGTGCCCATTTTACATGCTGACAGATTTTCAGCCGAAACCAAAAACTGTTTGAAGCACATGAACACTTCAGACTTTTCCTTCAATGGATATACCCATGCATGCCTGGAAAAATCATCGATGAAAGTCACGAAGTAAAGATAATTCCCAAAAGAAGGTGTCTGCATAGGACCACAGACATCACTATGTACAAGCTGCAATTTCTGAGTAGCCCGAATTGAACCATCTTTTGGAAAGGATGAATGCTGCATTTTTCCCAAAATATAGCCTTCACAAACATGTTTTCCAGGTGCCTCAAGTTTGGGCAAAGAGGACACCATTTCATATTTCTGCAGGCATAGCAAACTAGCAAAATTCAGATGAACAAAGCATGCATGCAAAAGCTTTGCATCTGACATAGCCTGAGAATCATTTACTGCACAAGCCAAATCATTTACAGATCTTTCATAGTCTATGAGCTTATACAATCCACGACATAAAATGCAAGAAGCAATAATCACATTGCTATTTGATAGATCATGAATTGTCATCAATAAATTTCACAACCAAGCCAATATTGGCTAATTCAGAAACTGATAACAGGTTCTTCTTAATCCCTGGCACAAATAAAGCATCTCACAAAGTGAAAGAATTACCATCAGCAGTAGTCAAAATGATCTTACCAACTCCCATAACAGGATAAGAGGAGTTGTTGGCGCATGTAACAGTATCCCCTGTAGGGGCAGGCTCGAGTGAAGATAAGAAACTGCGCTGCGAGGTAATATGTTTGGTCGTCCCACTTTCAAAGTACCAAACATCTGAGTCAACTACAGACATGCACTGCTCATGAGAAGATGGGTCAAAACTGCAAATAGTAGTAAACGTCCATTCTTCTTCCTGCACAAGATTAGCAGACTCCGGTTTTGGTGTAGAGGCTTCTGCAACAACCATTCTAGCCTCTTTCATCTTTGCCTCTTTCACAGCAGCTTTTTATAGTTCTTTATGATATGATCATTCCCTTTACAGTACTTGCAAAACAATTTCTGCTTTTCTGATTTTTTCTCATCTTTGTCTTGGTTCTTCGAATGTGCAGCATTTGAAGATTTCTGCTTACTAGTAGAGGAGCTCCATTTTCCTTTGCCCTTCTGACTAGCCAGGAAAGCTTGATCTGAAACTCGCATAATGGACGTGTTCTGCCTAGACTGATCTTCCTGCAATAGAACAGAGACTAACTCCTCAAATGACAAGGCATTTGGATTGCCTTTCATCATCAACCAAAGAGTAGAAGCAAAACTCTTATATAAATCAGGAAGACCATTCAGAACGGTCTACACAAGTGAGCTATCTGGTATAAGCTCATCAGCAGAAATCAATTATTCCTTCAAGTCTTTGATCTTCATTAGGAAATTGTCCATAGAATCACCTTCATTCATGTGCTCACTCTCCAACTATTTTCGGAGGTAAGCAACACGAGCCTCATTCCTAGCTTGGTACAATGTGGTAAGTGTATCCCAAGCATCCTTAGTTGTTCTGCAAGAGCGAATATGAGGAATAATGGCATGTTTGGCAGACAAAGCTATCAATGCATGTGCCTGGGCATCTCTGCCATCCCAACAAATCTGCTCTATAGTAGGTGCAGCAGAAACCACAGCACTAACAGGAATACATAGAATACCATCATCTTCGGCACCTTCTGCATCAGCTTCACTACCTGCAGTTGTAACAGTTGCAAGTGTGATAGGACGTTTTTCAACACCCTGCACAATGTTCCACAGTCCTTTTGCAGCCAATACATGTCGCATCATATAAGCCCACAATGGGTAGTTAGTACCATCCAACTTATCCTCAACAACCAACATACAGAATACATCATTGCTTTCAGCCATGGCCGGTGACTAAAATACCTTGATGCATAAAATTGATTGTATCTCAAAAAGCTGAACAGAACTGCCCAGACAAATTCCGCTAGACCTGTAGCAGACTTCGAGACGCTGTGGAGGTGATCGCTATCCGGGTGGATCGGGTCCGATCGTGGCACACACAGGGTGTATGAAGCTAATGAATGTTGGATGGTTTAAGGACATGAAAGTGAAATTAATGTTGAGTATGGAGAAGAGAGAGATGTTGAAATGATTATGGGAATGGGAATGTAGGAGTGCAAGTTAGATTTATGAACATGAATGATAAGAATGAAAGAGAACCACACACGAATCAAATTGGAAGGAAGAATGGTCCATTGAAGGAGCTTCTTAAACACTTCCTAAATCTAATCCATATGCATAGTCTTCTTTGGATGATATGTATGCATGACGTGAATAGATGGAATCCTTACACATAAACTAGTTTCGAAAGGAAGAATGGTCCAATATTGGAGCTTCTTATACACTTTCAGAAACTAATCAATATGTATGGGTATGTATGGATTATATGCATGCAAGTGAATTATGATGATAGAGTTTACTCACAAGCTCAAAGAAACATCATCACTGGTTCAACGCAATACTGCGGAGCCTTCTCACACATAGAAGAAATAGAAGACATGTAAAAATACTTAAGAGACTGAGAGAGGAGACAAGAGACAAGTGACAAGTGACATGAATTAAAAGGATTTGAATTAAGATACATGTATAAGATCGTCGTGGTACGTCAAGCTAGGCAGTCTACTGATCAAAGGTGGTTTCGACCCTCAAACCATGACAGTTCAACCGAATGTCACACATAAGAAGGTGAGTTCCACTCCAGTGACCCTATGTATGTCTAGGCTCTAACGTCTAACTAAAGAAGTCTAAGACTCATTAAAATCAGCTCTAACTCACTCATACGCTCCACCGAGGGTGAGTCAAGATAGATATGCTGGTTTCAAGAGCCTATCCTAGATTGGAGTTCTAACTTAAATTTGAAACTAGGTACTATACTCATACTAGCTCACCTTGGATCCTCACTCGCTCAACCGAGGGTGATCGTCTCAAGGAAACCGTAAGCTAGCATGAGCCCTATGGATGCCTAACAATGATGCTCTAGGAGTTTGGAGGGGGGTTTATATAGTTTTTTAAATGAATTTGGGCCATTGGATCTAGAGAAATCAACTCTCAACTCTAGGATCACTACTTTCGATTACAACCATTTGATTAATCAAATCAATGGCTTGGAATTGTTCTTTCTATCAAATCTAGTGTAAAGGAGTGAAATTTAGGCGCCCTCATTCTCCACCATTGGATCTGGGGATGATATGGACCGTCGGATCAGTGCTGACATCAATTCGGGTAAGATAAGCCACTATTTTTGGAGAAACACTGCATTATTGATCTTTGATTGTAAAAAAAGTCTTCTTTTATGGAAAAACTCATGGATCCTCCTTGCTTTAAGCATAAGTGCATCTCCACCCTTGAATATGAGCTCATCTTGATCGTACAACATGGCTCAATCAGCTTTCGCCATGTGGCCCTTCAACCCTTCAATTTGCTTAAACTAGAAAACTGCGGTGATCCTGAAAACTGGACTTTGTACTCTTTGACCATCCAAATAGGCTTTGATGAAGATGAAACTTTGTAGGACTATGTTTCCAAAGATCTCCTTCAGGAATATGCAGAAAAAACTCCCATCTGAATCTCCCTTGTACAAGTTTGATTACATTTGGAAGCTTGCAAGGTGGCATTAAGGTGTCTAGGAAGCTCTGATAGCCTTGAAAATTTGTACAAATATGTAGCCACATATGATCTTTATACATGCCAAACCATATGGCTAACATAAATTTCTATACAAGAATTTGTAGGGTCAAACTAGAAAAATTACATTTTTACAAAATGAACATAGCATATCAATGTGCTACAAAATCCATTTTCTGCTGAAATTGGGGCTATAGACTGCCTTTGACAATCTTTACAAGTATATGAATTTTCATCTAATTTGGTGATAATGAAATTTTTGCCCTAATTTCCTAACCTTGATCAGCTTTGACCAGCTTTGACCGCTACCATGGACTTTCTTGATTTCTTTGAAACTTTGTATGTGAACTTCCTTTGACATCCTTGATGCATCTTGGACTTCTCGGGGAATTCCGGCTACCTTCACCAAATATGGTTTTTGTAGGCCTTCACAAGTGAGAGAGGAGAGAAAATCTCGACGACATTCGCCCCCACTAAACCTACGATTCCTCTGGAAGCGCCACTCTAGCATCTGTGAAAAACAAAATGTTCCAGGCATCAAATTCTTTTATAGGCAACATAAGAAACATGGAAGGAAAATTGATTATATGCATGAATCAGTAGGTAACGTGACATGAAGCAAAATTTGCATGAAAGAAAGAATTGAAACAGGCAACATGAATATGCATGAACAAATAGGCAACATATATGCAAATGAACAAGCAACATTGGCAACAAGAAAGAAAAAAAACAAGCATCAATATGAAGTGGAAGTGGATGTATTGAGTCGTTTTAAGCATCAGTTCCTCTCATCTTGAAGAAAATTTTGTACCTTTTTCATAAAGCCCTTAAATATGATTATAAACAAAGATTTAGGATTTTCAAGAGACATCTTTCATCTTTAGCTTATTTTAGATCAACTCCTTTCCTACATAAATATGAATATGCTCTTTCTCTAATAACATGCAAGGAAATCTAACTAAACTCCACTAATGCATAAATCTGCCTATATAGCCCGTGATTTATTCTACTATGCCTCTTTATCCTCCTTTGGCTTGCTCTTTTTTTTTTTTTTTTGATGATGATGATTCGGCAACTTTATGGTTACGATCACTTTTTTGGGGTGGAAGAAAGTGTAAACTTCCTGGTAACATGTAGCAACTTTTTTTTTTTATGACGGGGAAAAATTAAACCCCGATACAAGGTACAACCATTTTTGATGACGGAGAACAGTCGTTTAAACTCCGATACAAGTGCTGTGAGATGGACTAAGGATGTAGAAACATGCGATAGCAGGAGCTAGGATTTCAACAATTATGCTTTCGATACAGGATACATATGCATGTTTATATATGAAAGTCATGTCACCAGAATAAACCTCCAAATCTACATGCCCTATCTTTCCACAATCCTAGATTATAATCAATTTCTTAGTAGATAAATTACTACTTAAGATACAATTTTACACAAGTAGAGAAATCATCATTTGCCCTTTTTGACTCAAGTGATGTGGATATGCAATGCAATGCAAAGACTGAAAAAAACATGCATGTAACAAGCATGGAAAAAAAATAGAATGAACTTGGAAAAAAACAAAGCAACATGAACTTGAAAAATTAATGATATTTTTATACTTTTTTTTTAATTCCTTTTTTTTTATTATTTTTATAACATGGATACTCCTGTTTATGAATCGGCCTCATTGTTGTCATCTTCTTCAATGTCCTCATCCAAAATGTACTCATCATTATCGCGTTTCTTGAATAGCTTTATCCTTTTACCTGCAATCAAAGTTTTTAGTGCAACACCATTTAATTCACAAAGAGCATACGTACCATTGTTGTTGACTTTTGATACAATGTATGGCCCAAACCACCGTTGAGTGAGCTTTTTGTGTGCATCATGTTGAGAGTCAAATTTACTATCATAAATGAGCACCCAATCCCCTACTTCAATTGGCTTAGGACGCAATCGATGAGTTTTATCAAAATAATGCTTGTTCTTCATTCTAGATTCTCTTAATTTTTCAACGGCATCATCAAGTCTTAATTTACCTTGTTCTAATTGTTTAATGCGCAAACTCAAAAAATCATCAGTAGACATGTTTTCAGACCAAGGCAAATTTGACCATGCAGAAATATGAGACTGAATTGGAAACAATGGTTTTTGACAGTACATGAGTTCAGCAAGCATATACCCAGTAGTGCGTGTGCACGTCATTCTATCTGCCCAAAGTGCAAAAGGTAAGAATCTAGGCCATTGTTTGATGTCACCGTTACATGCTTTAGATATGGCTTTCACAATAGGTGGATGCCCTCTCTCTATTTTACCATTGGTGTTATACTTTATGGAATATTTGGAATGAAGGTTTAATGCCTTGAGGATTTTAATGTGTTTTGTGTTTTGATTTAGCAGGTGGTGATCCATGAGGGTATGAACAAGTTCAAGTGTGAACGAGTGTGAATGCAAGAGGATTTATTCACATACTTTTTGGAGTTATTTTTAGAAGATAGTTATTTTTAGCTATTTTTGTAAATAAAGCAAAAGCACACTATTTTTAGTGTGGCTCTCATGTATCTTCCATCAAGGACATAATATGAATCACCTATAAATACGCATGCTCTCATAGAGTGTCCATGAGAGCATGTGGGGGGAGATTGCACCCAATCTTGTGTCGTCTCTTTTCTCTCTCTTGTCTCTTGTCTATTTTCTGTGTACGTATATGCTCTGCGGGTTACGATCGTCAAGAGTGGTATTAGAGCTTGGTGTCCGCAGAGATGATTGCGTATTCTTCTTGTCATCGTCTTCTTGATGGAGTTTTTCGACAGCATGGTCTGATCTGCAGGCGGCTGGAGTGAAGGAAGCCTTTCCTCCGCTTTGCCTGCATTTAGAGATCCGGAATTGAAGCCTCTACTCCGCTTTGCGTGCCAGAAGCGTTCAGCACCCCGAAATTTCTGTCGTAATATCGGTTCTCTAGCAGGGGAGAGAGAGACAGAGAAAACGCACGCTTCACCATATGTTTTTCTCTTTTATCTTTGAATTGCTCTCTTTTGTGTTTGAATTGCTTGCAGTGCTATATCTGAATGGGCCTTTTTTGAATGCTTGCGGACGCCATCTGCGCGACGTTTGCCACGTGTCACGTGATAAAGAGTGACACTCTGCGTAAGGATCTTACGCAGGAGCTTCGCATGTAGCTCCTGGATGTGCTTCCGCAATATATGGGATAAGGGCCATCGCTTGCTCGCGTTCTTCAAGCTGAAAATTTTTCCGTAGCTTGTTTGGCTTCCAGTACTGCTCACCAGGTGATTCTGCCGAGAGCGCCATCAGTGTGGCTTCGCAGCGTCTCAGGAGGGAAGTATCGTATCTCTTTGTTTTGATTCTAATCCGGCCGCAAATCATGTGATTCTCTTTGAATCTCCAGCTATACAGGTTTTTAAGAGATGTTCGTAAGCTGAATCCGCACGAGCATCAGGGTTTAGCTCTCTTCCTATGACTTTCAATCGACGACAGAGTGAGCATAGTTTTCTTTTCGGAGTTCAGAGCAACACAGCGGGGTGAGCAGAGAGGAGGGCGTGTTCTCTTGATTTAATTTTAGACACAGAACTTCTGCGTACTTAAACCAAAAAAGGTGGTGGCTTCTGTGCGCATATTCGGCTGCAGCTATTGTTCAACGCTACAGAGACTTAGCAAGCTTTTCAGCCGACAATAAAAGCACGTTCATTGGAATTGTTTTTATGTTTTTTTTTTTGTTTTTTTTCTTTTTTCACATTGAGCAGAACTGAAGCTTCATATATAGTTATTGGAGTTATGTGGGATATCCATCTGACACACTCGCATCCTCTCATGATGCCATCTTTAAGCTTTTCTTGCTATATGAGATTTACTTAAGTTTCTTGCACGATGCTGCTCGATGAGCTCCGGGTTCTAATCTCCAGTGTTCAAATTCGAAGTGCTTATTTTGAAGGTTTTAACAAGTCAAAGCTTGGTCAGATTATTCAATTAACCCACCTATTTCCATATATTTGGCCATATTTTGGTCTTCCAATATCCAAATTCAGAGTTATTTGTTGCTATGGAAAGCCTTTTCAAAGCTCTTTCTAAAGGGTGGCTGCAAGACCCCTCTTGGCTTCACTTCCCATCATATTCTGAGTTTGAAGTTTATCGTTTATCTTCAACAACCCTCTTTAGAGCAAATTTTTGAAGCTCAATTTATCGAATGAATCTTGGAAAAACTATTTGGAAGCTATATGGACCATTTTTAACACCTATGCACATCGGAAAATTAATTTTAGAACCTCCAGATAAGTTTCTTGTCAATTTACATGCATCGTTGTGTTCTTTTTGCATCAAATTACATTTTAAACATGCGAGTTTTGCATTGTACCTAGAGTTTATGTGTAGTTTCGACATGGATTCGTTTTGTTTGGTACATGTATTTTTCTTGCAGGGACAATTATTTTCTTGCAGGTTAGCGTGGATAATATATATATATATATATATATTTGTCAGGGTATGTAATCCCCTTTTGGTCTTTTTGTGCATAGATTATGCCTCTTGGCATCTATATCATGGAAATTGTTTGTCGGAAATTTTTTTGGTTTTCAAAATTACGTCGTTATGCTGCCGAAATTTTTACAAAATTCATATGCACATGCATTAAAGTATAAATTTATGATTAATACATCGATTATTATTTTATCATATCGAGATATTCATTTTTCTCATCACTTTTGGATTGCATTTTGACTTAAACCCTGCCAACCATTCACATTCACATTAAATTCCAGTTTTCCAGTTCCATGCATGTTTTTTTTTTACATGGCACATGCCTATGATTGTTCAGTGATGTGACATGTGATTTGACCATCCATGTCTATTTTATTCTTATCAACTGAGGTCAATTGCTTGACAACTGGGGGGCATGTTATACTTTATGGAATATTTGGAATGAAGGTTTAATGCCTTGAGGATTTTAATGTGTTTTGTGTTTTGATTTAGCAGGTGGAGATCCATGAGGGTATGAACAAGTTCAAGTGTGACGAGTGTGAATGCAAGAGGATTTATTCACATACTTTTTGGAGTTATTTTTAGAAGATAGTTATTTTTAGCTATTTTTGTAAATAAAGCAAAAGCACACTATTTTTAGTGTGGCTCTCATGTATCTTCCATCAAGGACATAATATGAATCACCTATAAATACGCATGCTCTCATAGAGTGTCCATGAGAGCATGTGGGGGGAGATTGCACCCAATCATGTGTCGTCTCTTTTCTCTCTCTTGTCTATTTTCTGTGTACATATATGCTCTGCGGGTTACGATCGTCAAGAATTGGCCTTTGGATTATATGCAGTAGTGAGAGACAAAAGAATACCGTGACGCTCAAAGAACTCTTTAGCTTCTCTCACATTTAACTCTCCACGATCAGCAACTACTTTCTCTATGTACCCAAAGCGACTTATGACATCTTCAAGCAAGAATTTGCAAACATTGTAAGTGGTCTTAGATCGTAGTGCACGTCCCTCTACATGATTAGTTAAATCTTCTCTTGCAAGTACAATGTAACGCATTTTGTCAATACCTTTAGGCATAGTTACAAGATCTACTACCCACTTGTAGTGAATACAAGGTGGATAAGTAGGATGCAACGGATCTCTATGTTTGACTGATGAATGAAGTTGACAAGTAGAACATGTAGAAACATAGCTACTAATGTCAACATACATCCTAGGCCAATAATAGGTACTTCTTATTTTTTCATATGTTCCAAAAAATCCTTTATGACCTGCCCATAATGTCTCATGCATTTTCTTCATTACTTGCAATTGAAGCCCTCGTTTTCCTAGGACTCGTTGTGGATTCTTAACCTTACCCTTAGCATGTCTCCAAAGATAACCATTACATAGGAAAAAGTTATAAGCTCATTTCCTAATGTTATGCAATCTATTCGTAGTCCAGTTAGGTAATGGTTGTAGTGTACTCAGATACTTTCCTATGTCTCTCCATTCATTTTCATACTCAGATTCATGAAATTGCTCATACTCGTATATATATGGAACATAGTCAATTAAGTTCACATTCTTTATTAGATCACTTTCAAGATCATCAAATCTAGCTCTCGATAACATATCAGCAACTGAATTTGACTTACCTGAAATATGAACTAACTCAGGATTTATGAACTTAATATATGAAATCCATCTAAGCATGGCTATATCAGGAGATGAACAATTGGCTATCATTCCAATGAGAGGCAAACAATCAGTCTCAACTTTGACATTTGCACCAATGAAATATTCTTTGTCTGTTTTCAAAGTTGTTACCATACCCCATAGTTCTCGTTTGATCTGTGGATATTTTTGTTGTGTTTCATGTGGAATTTTGGCACCAAACCTAGTTGCATATCTATTCCCTTCACTATCATCTTGACTTATGACCCAACCTATACCAATAGGACTAGTATCAACAATCAATATAATAGGTTTGTTAGCAGAATAGTCTACACGCTTAAGGATGGGAGCTTCAAGCAATAATTTCTTCAACTTACGCATAGCTTGAGTGTGTTGTCAGTCCAAATAAATTTTCGTTTCTTCCTCAAAAAGTCATAGAGACAATCAGCAACATGAGCAAAGTGTGGGATCCAAATAACATAAAAGATGCAAGCACCAAGAAATCTACGTACCTCACTCACGTTGTTACATGTTTCAAAAATCTTGCTAATGGCATCAACTTTTTGTGGGTATGGCTTTCGACCATAATGGCCACATAAATGTCCAACAATAAGAACCTCGTTGACACCAAAAACAGATTTTTCTATGGAAAATGTGAGACCTACCTCTTCAAATCGTTGAAATATTCTTTCACAATCAGAGATATGGTCAAGAACAAATTTACGACATCTAGATGAATCTAAAGTAATGTCCTTTACACGTTCCTCACTCCCTTTAATTGGAATATCATCAATGAATGGCAGAGTTATATGAGGGATAAATCATGTAAGACCATATTCATAGCACTCATCATATGAGCCACAGAATTAGTCGCTCCTTGAGGTAAAGTACACATTCGCACTAAGCCTAAAGGAGTTTTCATTGTGGTAATGTCACGACTATCAATTGCTAACTGGAATTGGTCATATCCTGAATATAAATCACCCATTGAATAGATAGAATGTCTTGAAAATGATTCAGCAAACTCGTCTACAATGGGTCCTGTTCCTACATTCCTTATGGTGACTTTATTGACGGGTTGGAGATCTTGAATAAAACGTAGTTTCCCATTCTTTTTAGGCACAGTGAACCATCTGTTTGAGTAAGGTGCAAAAGATGGCTCTAAAATTCTCATGTTTATCTTCTCCTTAAGTAGTTTCATTAGCTCAGGTAAATGAGCCTTTGGAACAGGTATAGGACGAAGATTCCATGGAATATGTGGAATAGTAAAGATTATCATGGGTGCAACTAGCTTAGGATATACACAACCAATCTCATGAGGATACATAGTAAAGGCTTTTCCATGGCTACGTATGACTCCCTCAAATTTATCTCTCTGCTGGCAAAAGAAAGTCATCATCTCTACCAATTTTCACCTGTTTGATTGTCTCATCCGTGAATGTATGTCCTATGTTTTTCTTATCCCGAAGAGTTGGATCATTTTTCACATCAATAATTGTTTCATTACTTCCTTGAGGTAATGGTTGAGCTATGGGTTTGATTTTTTTGTCTACAGTTTGTACTTTGTTTCAACTAAGGCATCATGTGTTTGGTTAAATTTTGAGCACTTGTCAACATTGAGAGCATACTCTTGGATTAGAGCATACTCATCAAGGGAAGAAAGAAGAATAATATGGGAATTAGAATTTTATTAAAGACATAACTCTAACTCCTCAAGAGTAGAGAAACAATGAGATGTTTCAATCACATGCTCAATGTTCTCATCATGTTCCATGTTTTGTTGTTTTTATAATTTTTTTGGGTTTTTTGGATAAAAGACTTGGACAATTGACTCTTATGAAGAAAATCTAATCTAGAATGTGGAAAACAAAGTGACAAACTATTGTACAGGTTGGTTGGCTGCGAGATGTCAAACCAATATCCACTGTTGTCCCGCTCAACAATGGATTCTATCCGAAATTTTGATCATATGTAGCTCCAAACATGAATCGAGGTGCACAATCACTACAAGCATGCTCATGACCCTGAGTAACAATAGGTTTCTTTCTAATTGACAATCGATTCCCAGGATGATTCACTCCTACTGTCATGACTTGAAGTGATTGCATTCCATCCTTAGACTTGAATCTAGCATAGGTAGACCCATCATCCATGGCTTTAGTTTCCATACGACTCTCACAAATAAAGGGTTGGCCTAAGAGAACTTCATAGGAGCAATTATCTTGAATAAAAAAGTGAAAATCTTCTGTGATTCCTCCTATGGATATGGGCACACTAGCACATGCTCCATACAGGGTACCTACACCATTATCTGCAGTTCTCATACGCCATCCACAATCTTTATCTATGGGCCATCGAAACTTATCATAGACTTCTCTTGAAATCACATTGATTTCAGAGCTGGAATCTACTAACGCATTTACAGTGATAGTGTTCTTATCATTTCCTATTTTAACATGCATCTCTGATGTACCTCTAGACCAAAATGTTCTTTTAAAGTGACTTTCAGGATTGTTTTCATGATTTTCATGGTCAGGTTGAATAGGTCCTAAGAAATTTTTATTAACATTTACTTCATCATCATCAAAGTCCTCTTCATCAGATTCATCAAAGTTTAAGGCTTCATTCATAGCTTGATCTTGATCTAGAGAATCTTGCATCTCAGTATCTAGATTAAGCGGAAACCTCTTCCTTTTAATTAGGCCGATAAAGTTATCTTTAAAAACAGGCTTTGCAATAGAGAAAACTTGTTCTAAAGACATTGTCACTTGACTCTTAAGCAAAATGTCATCTAAAATCTCCATAGGATCTATTTTTCTCTCAATTTCTGAAATCAAGATGGCTTTAGGTTTTCTCTTTGGTTTCTTTTGTTTTTGCTCAGGGTCTTGTTTTTGTTCATGTTCTCGTGTTTGGTCTTCAGTTTGTTTTGATTGTTCTTGTTTATCTAAAGGCTTTGGTTCTGTTTTTCTTTGCTTTGTCTTCTTCCCTTTTTGTTTCTCCTCTTGTTTTTGTTCATTGGGTTGTGATTCTTGTTTTTTATCTTTGGATTGTGATGTTTCTCCCTGCTCTATGATTGTTTCTATTCCCTCTGAGGTTTGTTTTCGTGTCACTCTTCTTTCACTAGGCTCAGCTTCATCTCTTTTTCGTTTTTCTTCTACATTGGATATGTGAGAAATAAGAGATTGATCTTCTATCGGTGACTCCCAAGCCGCTATTCTCCTAATCTCATCCCGTGCTCTTACTAAAGCCTCTATGGAAAAATCACCTTCCTTTGTGGGTTTACTTGATTCTACTTGTTGTTCATCAAGAGCTTCTAGTTTCACTCCTCTAGTTCCTACGTCCATTATGGTTATATTTTCATAGTGTTTTTTCATTCCTCCCTTACCATAATTTCCTTGCAAAGGTAGCTTAGATCGATAGTCACAGATTTTCTTGTCTATGTCTATTACTAGTCGTTGCTCCTTAGCAGCCTTCAATAATTCACAATCTCTCAAAAAGTGCTCTAACGAATCACACCAAGGACACCTACGAGGGCCTCGCACAAAACCATTTTGATTTTGAGGATTTTGATTAACTTGTGGTGGGAAATTTTGAAATTGAGGATTTTGTTGATAAGGTATTGCTTGAAAAGGATAATTAGGATTTTGAAAAGGCAATTGATGTATTTGAGGAGCTTGGGGAGCAACATGTGGTACTTGAGGTGCAAGAGGAGCTTCCATATTATATGGTTGATGATTTTGAAAATTTTGATTTTGAGGATTTTGAAAAGCTATTTGAGAAGCTTGAGGATACATGTTTTGATACATTTGAGATTTTGCACATGAGGATGAGGATTTTGCATTGAAGGATTATGCATCGAAGGAACTTGATATGCTTAAGTAGGAGCTACTTGTGGATTTTGATTGGTAGCTATAACATGTTGATTAGGCTCTTGAAAAGTCATTGGGTTCATTTGATTTTGGAAAGTTTTGGTGTAATTAGATTGTAAAGCATCTATAGTCTTGGCCAAATTGGATTGTGTAGCAATAAGACTTTCCATTTGCTTAGTGAGAATATCCACTTGAGATTGTTCAACTACACTTTTATTTGGCTCTACTTTAAAACCTTGATTAGGCTCCATCATTTGAGGAATAGGAGTAGAGTCAAAAAGCATAGCATGGGATTGTTCTCTAACTTGCTCCTTAGTTTGTGGAAGACTAGCTTGAGGAAGACTAGTTTGCTCATAAAGCATGGATTGTCTTTGATGTCTATGGGCTACATCCTCTACTACTTTACGCACTTTTTGCCAATTGTCAGTAAGACCATAGCGCTTATCTGGTTCTTCTAATCGCCGTTCAACTTCCCTACGAGTTTCAGGATGAAGAAGCTTAAGAAAATTGATCACAAGATCAGGTTCCAAAGTTATCTTATCCTCATCAGGAAGTTGTTCATAACGTCTAATATACTCATTTTGTAAGTGAGTAATAGAGCTACTAAGCTTTGGAGAATTGACCCATCGTAAGAATCCATCTCGATTATGTTGGCTATAATCTTCAAGATAGAATTCTTTGAGCATCTCCTTTCTAAAATCACTCCAAGGAAGACTATCATATTGAGTGACACGGTTTATGATAGAGCTATCAACAATTCGTTCAAAGAATGATATCAAAAGATCTTCAGGAAGACCAAAAGTCATAGCTTGCTCTTCAAACAAATCTAAGTAGCTTGTGATGTTGATGCCATTGAATTTTCCCTTCTCTCTCAACATAGAAGAGACTATTCTTTGGCCTTGTTTCTCAACAATAAGGGATTTGAATCCTTCCTCCGTCTTATGTGAATAAGCAAGTGATGCACGATGCTCTAGATCTCTCACAAATGTGTTTACTTCGCGACGAAGATGTGCACGATACTGTGAGAAATCCAGTGCAACACTCAAGACTGATGATGATGATATGATGAGGATGAAAAATATGAAACAAAGGATATGGATCACAACCTCCCAACAAGATCAGAAGCAAATGCCACGAAGCGATTCACGTCGGGTTCAAATGTGGAGGTGATCGCTATCCGGGTGGATCGGATCCGGTCGTGGCACACACAGGGTGTATGAAGCTAATGAATGTTGGATGGTTTAAGGACATGAAAGTGAAATTAATGTTGAGTATGGAGAAGAGAGAGATGTTGAAATGATTATGGGAATGGGAATGTAGGAGTGCAAGTTAGATTTATGAACATGAATGATAAGAATGAAAGAGAACCATACACGAATCAATACTGGAAGGAAGAATGGTCCATTGAAGGAGCTTCTTAAACACTTCCTAATTCTAATCCATATGCATAGTCTTCTTTGGATGATATGTATGCATGACGTGAATAGATGGAATCCTTACACATAAACTAGTTTCGAAAGGAAGAATGGTCCAATATTGGAGCTTCTTATACACTTTCAAAAACTAATCAATATGTATGGGTATGTATGGATTATATGCATGCAAGTGAATTATGATGATAGAGTTTACTCACAAGCTCAAAGAAACATCCTCACTGGTTCAACGCAATACTGCGGAGCCTTCTCACACATAGAAGAAATAGAAGACATGTAAAAATACTTAAGAGACTGAGAGAGGAGACAAGAGACAAGTGACAAGTGACATGAATTAAAAGGATTTGAATTAAGATACATGTATAAGATCGTCGTGGTACGTCAAGCTAGGCAGTCTACTGATCAAAGGTGGTTCCGACCCTCAAACCATGACAGTTCAACCGAATGTCACACGTAAGAAGGTGAGTTCCACTCCAGTGACCCTATGTATGTCTATGCTCGTAACGTCTAACTAAAGAAGTCTAAGACTCATTAAAATCAGCTCTAACTCACTCACACGCTCCACCGAGGGTGAGTCAAGATAGAGATGCTGGTTTCAAGAGCCTATCCTAGATTGGATTTCTAACTTAAATTTGAAACTAGGTACTATACTCATACTAGCTCACCTTGGATCCTCACTCGCTCAACCGAGGGTGATCGTCTCAAGGAAACCGTAAGCTAGAATGAGCCCTATGGATGCCTAACAATGATGCTCTAGGAGTTTGGAGGGGGGTTTATATAGTTTTTTGAATGAATTTGGGCCATTGGATCTAGAGAAATCAACTCTCAACTCTAGGATCACTACTTTCGATTACAACCATTTGATTAATCAAATCAATGGCTTGGAATTGTTCTTTCTATCAAATCTAGTGTAAAGGAGTGAAATTTAGGCGCCCTCATTCTCCACCATTGGACCTGGGGATGATCTGGACCGTCGGATCAGTGTTGACATCAATTCGGATAAGATAAGCCACTATTTTTGGAGAAACACTGCATTATTGATCTTTGATTGTAAAAAAAGTCTTCTTTTATGGAAAAACTCGTGGATCCTCCTTGCTTTAAGCATAAGTGCATCTCCACCCTTGAATATGAGCTCATCTTGATCGTACAACATGGCTCAATCAGCTTTCGCCATGTGGTGGCCCTTCAACCCTTCAATTTGCTTAAACTAGAAAACTGCGGTGATCCTGAAAACTAGACTTTGTACTCTTTGACCCTCCAAATAGGCTTTGATGAAGATGAAACTTTGTAGGACTATATTTCCAAAGATCTCCTTCAGGAATATGCAGAAAAAACTCCCATCTGAATCTCCCTTGTACAAGCTTGATTACATTTGGAAGCTTGCAAGGTGGCATTAAGGTGTCTAGGAAGCTCTGATAGCCTTGAAAATTTGTACAAATATGTAGCCACATATGATCTTTATACATGCCAAACCATATGGCTAACATAAATTTCTATACAAGAATTTGTAGGGTCAAACTAGAAAATTTACATTTTTACAAAATGAACATAGCATATCAATGTGCTACAAAATCCATTTTCTGCTGAAATTGGGGCTATAGACTGCCTTTGACAATCTTTACAAGTATATGAATTTTTATCTAATTTGGTGATAATGAAATTTTTACCCTAATTTCCTAACTTTGATCAGCTTTGACCAGCTTTGACCGCTACCATGGACTTTCTTGATTTCTTTGAAACTTTGTATGTGAGCTTTCCTTTGACATCCTTGATGCATCTTGGACTTCTCGGGGAATTCCGGCTACCTTCACCAAATATGTTTTTTGTAGGCCTTCACAAGTGAGAGAGGAGAGAAAATCTCGACGACAACGCTTATACTGGTGAACAAAAACTCGTATATACCTTTGGCACAAAAAGACGAAATAGCATGCACAAGCGCTGTGATAGTGCATTCGGAGGCTGAAACGAGCTCAGATCGCGATTTCAGCACCACAGAGAAAAGATGTTTTGATCTCGAAAACACGCTGAGTATGCTCACCAAAATTCGTGCGATTCTGAAACTGCAAATGGAGGAGTGTCAACGGCGCCCTAGATGAAGCGACGACCTGCTCTGATACCAATTGTTGGAGTTAGACGTCTGCGGAAGCACGCGAACAACACAAGGAAGAAGAAGAAGCTTGGAGCACAACATACAATACTGAATGTATTACTAGAGAATGTACAAAGATAAGAAGCCCATTAGGGCAATAGGCATATATACAAGCCGGGGAAAAAAACCTCCTAAAGAGGGAAAAAAGTGCCCCAGTGGTCCTGGTGTATTCACACACATCACTACCGAAATATATCAACAGGGGGTTTGTTATAGGGTTTGACTCTCCAGATTTTCTTTTTGGGATTGCATCTTGCGGCTGTGATGATCTTTACATGTTTTTCGAATATGTCTTCTTGGATTTGGGACTTTTTGGGTACTTATTTCCATATAGTCCTAGGTGTGATCTCATGTGTTAAGGTGTTGACTACAACTATTTGTCGTGAAGTATGTGATGTGAGTGATTGTGAGTGGCTATTCAAGTTTATGAGTTTATGTGAAGTTACTTGAGCGTGAAAGTAGGTCTTGGGCACCCAGATTTTTCATGCATTGGGGTCAACCTTCATTGACCACTTTAGGACCCAAATGGAAATGGTCCATTTTGGGAGATGCCTAGAATACTCTTTCTTTGTAGTCCTTGCCTGAGTAGTCGGTTTGGTGCATCGTTGGGGTACTATCTCTCGAGTAGAGGGTTGTTCACTCTTTTGTATCCAAATCTGCTTCACAGTTTGAGTCATCTGGCTTCATGCTCTCCTTTTACTATGAGCATAGACCGTCTGCTTCATGTGCTTCTTGTCTCCTTGATTCGCTTTGTCTCAAAAACATTTGGAAAAGAAGGAAGTTCCATCGGATCCCTGACTTCTTTGTTGAGAACATCATCCTTGTGCATCATAAAGTTTTGGACAAGAATAGCATATTTATCTTCATGTGTACTCTTGGAACGACCAAGACTTGGTGCCTTTCCTAGTTCCTTGGGTGCGTGATTTTCTAGCTCAATTATGATGCGGTTTTGATCCACCCAGACCTGAAGAAGTCCACTTCTTAGGTTTAGGTTGACTACATGATTATAGATCTAGTCTTGACCCCAGATAAGAGGTTCTATGAGATCCTCATCTTGACACACTAGCACCTTCACTGTCATAAGAACATCCTGAATGTAGATGGGAAGCTCCACCTCGCCCATGCAAGGGGTTTCCACACCTCCCAATCCTATGAGATATGCTTCTATAGGATCAACTTTTAATTGCAATTCTTGACAATAAGAAAGGCATACTATGCTAATGGCTGCACCTGAGTCAATCAAGGCTCTAATAGACCTAGCATTTTCCTTATCCTACCTCTATTCTTACAAAAGGATGTTCTAGGGGAACTTACACCTGAGGCTTGGCACATGGCCATGTGATATTTGGGAGCATCATGAGTGTCTGACCTAGGGTGATCTCTACCCTCTCTTCCCACTTTCATTTGTCTGATGCACTCTAAAGCTTCTACCTGTGCTTCTTCTTGAATTTGTTTTTCTTCTTCCTTACGTTTCTTTGCAGTGTTGAGTCGACTTAGCATTTCCTCTATGAGGGGTTCTTGATATAGTTTGACTCTGCACCCACTGATGTAACTAGGTAGAATATAACCTTCCAGAGTAGCTAATTGAATTGCTCCACTTTTTGATATTTTATTAATAATCATGGGTCCATAGCCACGCTTCTCTAATTTCCTTGCATGTTGCTTCAGGGTGTACACCAAGACTAAATCTCCTGCGTTCAAGCCCTTGTCCTTCACATGTGCATCAAATTACTAGCTACATAAATTCATACTGCTCCTCTCAATCTTGTTTAACCTAAGCATTCCATATCAAAGATTCTAGACAACAGCTCATGGCTGATCCATTGATGCTCTTGTGCTATTTTCAAGGTACATATCAAGAAGTCTAATGGTAGCACTATATTTTGGCCAAATACCATCTAAAAAGGGGGTGGCTTGGAGCACCATTTTATAGGTGACTCGATATGCCCAAACAGCATTATGTAGTTATTTATCCCAATCAGAGCATTTATTATTCACCAATTTTGTCAATACATTACAGAGTATCTTATTAATGCTTTCAGACTGGCCATTGGCTTGTGGGTGATACGGAGCCAACTTCTTATGCACCACCAAGGTTCCTTGGAGAATGTTTTCAACGACTTCGTTCAAGAAGTGTGTGCCTCTATCACTTACTAACTATATTGGCAAACCATATCTCGTAAATACATTCTCAAATAGGAAATTGGTTGTGGTCTACGCATCATTCTTTCTTGTTGCCTTCACTTCCACTCATTTAGTCAGATAATCAGTGGCCACAATGATGTATTGAGCATGTGAACTCTTAGCTACGGGATTAATAGGACCTACAAAGTCTATTCCCCACTTAGAGAATGCATGTCCACCCATCATAGGTTTCAAAGGAATCTCATCTTTACATATCAAACACTAGTTCACTGAAAAATATCACATCTCTTCACATAGCTATGTGCATCCATGTGAAGGGTTGGCCACCAAAGAACTGCAAATAGGATTGCCTTGATCACGTGGTCTCGTCCAAAATGTCCTCCTACCACACCTTGGTGAGTAGTGTCTAAGATCTTGAGATATTCACTTTCATGGACACATGGTCAAGTATCTGTCTCTTTTGTGCTTGTATAAATTATCTCCAGTGAGTGCATAGTCTAGTGCTTCTTACTCTAAGCTCTTTTGTCTAGCCAATGTCATCTCTTGAGGGAATGTTTTCATCCTCAAAAAGGCTACCAAAGGTTCACTCCAATCTGGCACTAAAGACACTTGATATAGAGTGGCATGTTCCACCAGTGGTCTAAAAGCACAAATTTGGCATTCCTTACACATCCTATGGACATCTACTTCCATGGTTGGCCAATATACACCTACATAGAGTCTGTAGGGTTCGATGTTTGGAGTGATGTTACTGTAGTGCACCTAGATGTGCTATTTGCAACCACATTGCATGCTCATCTTCATCTACACAGCGAGCTAGTATGCCTTGATTGGTGTACATGCTAGCTTCCATTATGTGATATTTCTGGGTCCTCACTACTTCCTTATCTTTAGCTCTCAATACATGATGTTTAGGTCCAAAGCTGAGAATAGGCACTATAGTTTTGGCCCATTCAGGCACTACTTCTAGATTGAACAAGTAAGCATCACAAAGTTCATATGATACTCCTTGAAGGGACTCTCTTGAAGTTAATCTAGAAAAGTGATCCACCCTAAGGTGATTCCTACCTTTCCTAACCACAAATCCAAAGTCTTATTCCACTAGAAATAGGAACCATCTTATTAATCTACCAGTACTGCAAGGTTTGTTCACTAGATATAGCAATGCTTGATGATCACTAAAAAAATTAAACTTATTTGCAATAAAATAATGTCTAAACTTCTTAGCCGCATATACCATTCCTAATTCTTCTCTTTTAATAGTAGTATAATTTCATTCATCTACATTCAGTTGTCTACTAGCATAAGCAATGGGAAGATCCATGTTACCTTCACTAGTAGGTTGTGAATGGTTTGTTCCAATCTGGTGTATTCAAGATTGGTGTTGAACACAATCGTCTTTTAAGCTCATTAAAGGAGTTTTTACATTGGTTGGTCCAGTCAAAGTTAGTCAAGAGAGCATACAAGGCTTTGGAATGATTGCATACATATGAATGAAACGTATATAATAAATGCAATGCCCCATGAAAGCTTGTATTTCCTTGACACTCTTTGGTCTAGGTAGCTCTGCTATTGCTCTAAATTTTTCCTCATCCATGGATATGCCATTCTTTGTCACCGTCTCCTAGAATCTTGCCATGCCTAACCATAAAAACACACTTTTCTAGGTTCAAGAAAACTCGATATTCTTGACATTTGTCAAAGATTTGTCTAAGTTTAGGTATATGTGTTTGTTTTATGTTTGAGTGAGCACAAAGATCATCAACATAGACTTCCAACTTTTTATGCAAGAACTCTTTAAATACATGACACATCAGTCGTTGGAAGGTATCTAGTACATTGGTTAGCCGAAATGGCACTACCCAAAATGCTTAATATGCCCCATTCTGTGGCAAAAGCCATCTTATGCTGATCTTATGGAGCAATGGCCACTTGATTATAGCCAAAGAATCCATCAAGGAAGCTATATACTTTCCTTGCCTGCTACTCTTTCTAATAGGTTCTTAGTGATAGCAAGCGGATAACTATCTCTAACAGTGGTTGCGTTAACCTTCTTCAAGTTAATGCATACATGTAACTTTCCATTCTTTTTGGGCACCACTAAAATGGGGGAAACCCATTCAGTGTGCTCAATCTCATAGATAAAACTGTCTTCTACCAAAAGATCTATCTCTTCCTTGATCCTAGCAGCATGGCTTCTACTTCGAGGTTTTGGCTTCTGAAGTCATGGGAATTGTATGTGAGCATATGTCAGGGTCTACTCCTTTTAGGTCCTTATAACTCCATGTGAACACATATTTGTATTCTCTTAATAACTCAATCAACTCCTTTTCCTCTTGCTCAGTGAGGTCGTGTTCTATGTAAGTGCATCGTTCTTCACCCTCTTCTATGGTCACAATGATTTTCTTAATTGTCTCTTTGTTGTCATACGCCACTCCTGTGACTGCTTCTCATTTTGGCATTCTGATCATGACTTTCCTATCCTCTACTTCATACTTTTGAAAGTTTTTAGGGACCTCAAATAAATATTCTTCCTCTTCTTGTGGGAGTTCTCTCTTCTTTCTTTTCTTGCCTTCACTCTTGGTGGTTACCTATTTGGATAATCTCACATCATTTGTAAGCTTTTCTCCTCCTTGAGGGTGAGCATCTACTACATATAGGTATTCTTCTTCTGATGCAAAGAAAGGGTCCATAATAATTGACTCTAAATTTGAGTCACTTGATTGATCAAGGCCTTCCATACTAGGCTCACATTCTTCTATTACCGAATCACACATGAATAGTTTTATGGTAAAAACTGAAATGTCATAACCATCTTCATCACAATGGGGTGTCCATTGCTTTCTTTAATGGCTACATCCATTATCGCTAAAATTTCTCCCCAACCATGAGGTTCAAACTATTCATCCAAATATACTATAGGTGCATAGGTTGGGTCACAACATGTGTAAAGTGTTACGTAAGCCACTGCTTACTTAGACTATCATATATACAAATGTCAATTTACAATGTGGGAGTCAAAATTCTCAACCACTCTATGTGAACAAAAATAGATGGATGAGTGTATGTACAAATGTTACAAGAATATTCAGATGTATGGACAGAAATCTGAATATATATGAGATGTGTGACCTAATAGGTTGTAGAAGAGTGAATATGAGTGACAGAAAGAGGAAGGATCAGTGTGAAACTGATAATCAGCAAACCCTCATCTAATTTTAGGCTATGGAAGACCCTAAGTCAGATATGTGTGTGAAAAGATCACATATTTACAAAAGTAGTAAAGAATGCTAACAAGTTTGCTGCCAGAAATCCTCAAACTCATATGAACATACCTTCTCGAACACCTCATCCAAATATGCATAAAGCATACATGTACTGATTCTCTTGTAGCTATGCCGAATAGGACTCCTCCTGATATGGATGCCACTTCCATATACTTCAAGTAGTATCTGTGTGCATAAAGAGAATATGTACCTAAATTCTTAACATAAGATGCAAATCTTATGTTAACCTCCATCCAATGTCTTTGAAGTACACCGAAATCTTCATGTAGAAGACAATCTTCAAATACATTATGTAGATGGCTGATCCACACCACCAAGTTGTTGATAGGTAAGTCCTCTCCATAAGCAAGAGTGTGAGCACACTCTTCTCTAAGAAGAACCCCATAGTTGCTCCTCAACATGCTCCTAGAGTGCACCATGGCTGCCCCATGTGTGCTAGAGCACCACCTCTAATGAGGGACCAAAAATTGACGTTGCCAATTGGTATGTGATGTCCTAAAAGTGACCCAAACACTTCTTTATATAGCCTTGAGTGTCTCATGCAAAAAACTCACTAAAAAGCGCTTTATTTTAATCTCATCACTTTTTAAATTGCTTTTGCTTTATTTTTAAGTGATTTTGCTTTATTTTTAAAGTTGCTTTTAGCTAACTTTAAAAATAACTTCTTGACGTGCTTTTTCACACTTCTGACTACCTGATGAATGATCTGACAACATTTTTATGATCCTCATGCTGAGAACGATCATATGAGTTCAAAACCCTAAATCAGTACAAAATTAGGGTTAGGATTTTCTTCCAAATCTGATCTCTGATACTACATGTCATATACCATTGGAAAGCTCTCTTCATGCTCTACAAGATAGGCTCATGAAAATTTTACCCATTTTTTGTGCCAAAAATGACTAAGTACCAGAAAAAAGGTTTCTACCCTAAATGGATTTTGGACTGATGTGACATTGTTTTCCAACAATCCCCCCTGCAATGTCATATTGGTACAAACTGAACTGGATATGTAACTTCATTCATCTGCAAACTGTCATAAGCTTCAAACTTGTACTCCCAAATTGACCTTCAAACCTTTTTTTCAAAAGTTTTCTTCAAAACTAAATTTGACTTTCTTCAAACTTCAGAAAACTGAACTTGCTGAATATGAACCATAATACCTGAGAAAATATGCAAACTAGATATACAATATTGTATACATCAATCACTGCTTGACAACATATGTGGCATAAACTGACTCTGAACATGCTATCTCTTCTCTTCTCAAACCTGTAAACATACACTAGGATCCACATATTTGCATTTACCTTACGAAAGGTTTCTCAACATACTTCTGTTGTGTCATGTAGATACACTAAACAAAATCAAGAACTGAATCCTGGGACTTGTGACTGACAACTCATAACTTAGTGTATTATGAACACTGCTGGTTCAACTCTGACTTTACTCAACTCAACTCATGAGTCTCACCAAAATTTCATATCTATGATGTCATCTTGTCTTCATCCTTGTTCCATTTGTAAGTCTTTCATACCTCTTTCCTTCAGAGTCTGGTATAAACATAAATGTGCGCACCTCAAAAGTAACATACCTCTAAAATATCAAGTTTCTCTATAATAGAACTCTGGAGCTTTCGCTTGAACAGGAACACCTAACGAGAACTTTCTCCAAACATTCTCCTTCTTCATTCTTCTTTCAAAGTTGGAACATAAAGAGAAACTGACAAAGGAAATATAGGAATACCTGATATTGGAATACCTATAGGTATGACTTTGCATTCTTTCACATATGGCTGAAAATAAGTCTTCATGTTTCATCACCCCCTCGATGATTTAACACTAGTATCCAAAATTCTTCAAATATATCAAACTTTATGAAATCTGGAATGTCTTCTGTCTTTCAATAAATCTGATCTTCAATAATCAATACTTGTATTTGAAACAAAATTTTAGGATCCATAATCTTCTGCAACATAACAAGTATCTTCTTTTTTCTCTGCTACACAAATTTGATGGAATCTGAATCTTTGACTTACTTCTTCCAATGCTAAGAACTTTTCAAACAAAGGATAGATAATTGACTCATAAATACTCAAGATCTTCAAGATCATTCAAGATCTATGAAGATCTCTCTAACAAAATACCTGTGTCAATCTGCTTTCATCAAACCGTCATGACTGAATGTTTGATTTGCTACCTGAATGTCTCTAAGTGTCCATGCTTCTCACATAAAGTTGTAAAACTTTTCTTTAACCAAATCCTTCCCAAGAATCTGCAACTCCTACTGGAACATAAGTGGACAAACTCTCACCTTGAGAACTCCAAAAGTTGCAAGTTACAACATAACAAGTATCTTCTTTTTTCTCTGCTACACAAATCTGATAGAATCAGAATCTTTGACTTACTTCTTCCAATGCTAAGAACTTTTCAAACAAAGGATAGATAATTGACTCATAAATACTCAAGATCTTCAAGATCATTCAAGATCTATCAAGATCTCTCTAACAAAATACCTGTGTCAATCTGCTTTCATCAAACCTTCATGACTGAACGTTTGATTTGCTACCTGAATGTCTCTAAGTGTCCATGCTTCTCACATAAAGTTGTAAAAATTTTCTTTAACCAAATCCTTCCCAAGAATCTACAACTCCTACTGGAACATAAGAACAAACTCTCACCTTGAGAACTCCAAAAGTTGCAAGTTGATACTTCATCTTTTCATATTTTACCCCTGTGAAATGTGATAGTATCTGCTTGACTTTCTTTGGCTAACTCCACTTCTCAATCAAGTGATAGGATCTAATGGAACACCTTTTTGAATACAAGCATGTATCCAAAAATCTAGAAAATCATAGAAAGTTAATTTTTCAATTGACTAGTACAACACAAAAATCTGAATTTTCTTGAATTTTTTGAATTTTTGAATTTTTGAATTTTCTCAAAATATTAAAATTTCTGAAATTTTCTGAAAATACTGAGTTTTCTGAAAATACTAAAATTTCATAATTTTCTTGCAAATTCTAAAATTTTGAGGTTTCTGAAAACACTGAAATTGTGAAAATAATGATTTTTTTTAATTTTTATCCTGAAAACCTCTGAATTTTCTGAATATGCAGAATATGAGGCACCTTTTCTAAACAAAAACCTTACTCCAAGTCTCCAACATCTACTACAAATACTCTTTTACCTCAAGTGTTAGGTCAAGAAGAAAAATACTTCTCTACAACTTGTCATATATCAAGTAGCTCTGTATTGACACTCCAAGAATTCTTTGAGGGAACATATAGCTGCCTGCTCAAAATCTTCAACTTATACATAACTCATACACATATGAGTCAAAACATATAAGTTGCCTTTCTTTATCTCAATGCAATTCTTTGTCAAAACCTATTAAAACATGACCAAGTATAGTGCAAAACAAGCAACTGCTTCTTCTTTAAATTATCTTCTTCATAAGATGTTCTTGTAGACTTGTCTTTGGGTGAGAGGATAAAAGTAGGAAAAGTATATGGAAATATAAGAGAAAAGGAAGTCTTACTTTCCCTTTGGAATTGTTGGACTGTCTTCTTCTTGATCTTTCTTCCAATGATTATGTCAACATCTTCAAACTTCTCTTCCTTACCTTTTGTTCTCTTCATCTTGAAGTAGCAAGTACTCTTGACTTCTTCAAATGAACTTTTCTCTTCCTCTAGTGCTAAGAGTAAGAGACAAAATAAACATGGTATACAAATGGAAGTGAAAATAGAATCATGTTTTACCATCTCCTCATATCTCTGAATCAAAACTTTGCTTCAAATGTGACTAATATGACTGAATTCACTAATCTTTTGGTTGAATACTGAATTACCTCTCTAGTTACCTCTCTAGGTACACAATGTGATAAAAAAACTTCCAACCAGCTTAAAACACAAGATTGGCTGAAAACAAAACTCATCTCATCTCCAAATTTGTCTTCTTAGATGAGCTTTCTTGCCATGAAAGAGATCATCAAAACTATCAAGAACAACCTCTAGATACCTGTTTTGATGTAGCTAATGCTTTTACTTTCAAAGAATGAAAGTGTATGAAAGCACTTCTTCAATCCTTCAAATCTCTTCATAACTGCTCTTCTAAGATATGACCTGCAAATGATAATCTGATAGTAGAAACTAACACCTGTGATTTGATGTTAATTTGGTTCCTTCATCTTCTCCAAACCATTGTTTTTCCTTGAATTTGAAGTAGCCTTCTCTTCATCAAGTCTTGGTCTTCAAGTAATACTTCTGTAAAGTATCTTTACTCTTCAAAAGTATTTGGCTGCTAACATATCATCAACTTCATACTCCACACTGATAAATAAACATGTGACTGAATTGTCTAATTCTCAAATCTCTACTCATCTAGATTAAGTGTGTATGTTATATGTCAAATGTTAGAAGATGCACTGAAATCATATGTTGTAAACCTAGAAGCCTGGGAACCTAGGAATCTCAAGGCCTGATTGCTCTGATACCAAATGTTGGAAATTTAGTAGGCCCATAACTAATACCACAGGTCCATAGTTCCATAGGTCCAGGATCTACAACACAAATTTCAGCAATCTTCCAATATTTGACAAAACATGAACATACCACACTTAATCATACAAATGATGAGACAAAGATAGAGAAAGATTAGACAACATGTGTAAAGTGTTACGTAAGCCACTACTTACTCAGACTATCAAATATACAAATGTCAATTTACAATGTGGGAGCAAAACTCTCAACCACTCTATGTGAACAGAAATAGATGGATGCGTGTATGTACAAATGTTACAAGAATATTCAGATGTATGGACAGAAATCTGAATATATATGAGATGTGACCTAATAGGTTGTCAAAGAGTGAATATGAGTGACAGAAAGAGGAAGGATCAGTATGAAACTGATATTCAGCAAACCCTCATCTAGCTTTAGGCTATAGAAGACCCTAAGTCAAATATGTGTGTGAAAAGATCACATACTTACAAAAGTAGCAAAGAATGCTAACAAGTTTGCTGCCAGAAATCCTCAAAATCATATGAACATACCTTATCGAACACCTCATCCAAATATGCATAAAGCATACATGTACTGATTCTCTTGTACCTATGCCGAATAGGACTCCTCCTGATATGGATGCCACTTCCATATACTTCAAGTAGTACCTGTGTGCATAAAGAGAATATGTACCTGAATTCTTAACATAAGATGCAAATCTTATGTTAACCTCCATCCAATGTCTTTGAAGTACATCGAAATCTTCATGTAGAAGACAATCTTCAAATACATTATGTAGATGGCTGATCCACACCACCAAGGTGCTGATAGGTAAGTCCTCTCCATAAGCAAGAGTGTGAGCACACTCTTCTCCAAGAAGAACTCCATAGCTACTCCTCAACATGTTCCTAGAGTGCACCATGGCTGCCCCATGTGTGCTACAGCACCACCTCTAATGAGGGACCAAAAACTGGTGTTGCCAATTGGTGTGTGATGTCTCGTGGCTTTTTAAATTGCTTTTGCTTTATTTTTAAGTGAGTTTGCTTTATTTTTAAAGTTGCTTTTAGCTAACTTTAAACATAACTTCTTGACCTTCTTTTTCACACTTCTGACTACCTAATGAATGATCTAACAACATTTTTATGATCTTCATGCCGAGAGCTATCATATGAGGTCAAAACCCTAAATCAATAGAAAATTAGGGTTAGGATTTTCTTCCAAATCTGATCTCTGATGAATACATGTCATATACCATTGGAAAGCTCTCTTCGATCTCTACAAGATAGGCTCATAAAAAGTTTACCCATTTTTTGTGCCAAAAATGGCTAAGTACCAAAATTAGGGTTTCTATCCTAAATGGATTTTGGACTGATGTGACATTGTTTTCCAACAATCCTACCTACGAATGAGTTTTCGATACTTTTGGTACTTGATTGGCTATGTGTTTCCATAGTTCTAACTTAACTTTCAGTAGCTCTTCTAAAGTGAGATTGCACTACACTTTAGTGTTCTTTACTACTTCTCTGTTCCTAGGTATGACTGAGTCTTTGTTTCTTACCATGACCATGGGTGCTCTCATACAACTAGACTTGGCTTCCCATGGGCCAGTGAAATGAGGAAATTCTTGTATGGAATTAGACTCAGAGTCTAATCATTCACTTGACTAGTTATCCTCTTGTTCTCCATAAATAGAAGGAATATCTAATGGGAATTGATCATGTAAGTCATCCACAATTTCAATGGGAGGAGGATTTTCACTTTCTTTTGCCCATTTCTCTTCTTGAATTTCTCTTAGAAATTCGGGTGAGTATTGATTTACAGAAGTTGAGGTTCCAGACTCGGTGGAGTTGGGAACATAAGCATCCTTGGGAGGAAGACTTATCCTTCCACTTCTGATGTTACTAACCTATGATGTAGCTTGTTTTGTTGACTCATATATCATCCTTTCCAATCTTTCTAATAATCCATCAAAGTGTAATTGAGTTTTGGTTGAACTAGAGCAATTCAAGAGGAAATTAGCTTCAAACATGGTTTGAGCAAATTCTACCATCTTAGCATAAAGCTTTGTTCTTTCAATCTCTAAGTCAGCCTTGGGGTAACATCTTTCATGATCTGTCACATTTGGCCCTTCTTGGAATCTGGCCTATTATGCTTTAACCATCATGTCTAAGTGCTCCGGAGTGGGATCTACTAAGATTTATCCTACTCTCGATGGTGGTAGGGTTATATGAGGTGGAATTGAAGGTGATGGGGATGGTGATGGTGGTGATGATGTGTGAGAGTACGTTTGAGATGTGTGTTTTGTTGAGAGTTCGATGCTTCACCCTTTTGGCCAAGAGCTTTTTCGTTCTCATGCAAGCTCGTTTATCCCACATGCAAGGGAATTCTTGCAAACTCCATATAAGCAAGGCCTCTCCTTACTCCTCGCAAGTCATTCACTCTAGCTCATTGCCAAGAGTGTGCTTCCACTCCTCATGGAGTCTTCATGCTCATAGAGCATCTCATGTAAGTCATTTCCATTTCTACTTTAATTCATTCATCATGTTTGGTTATCTTTTGTTCCTTCCTCCTTAACTTGTTAGATGTATACATGTGAGTAGAGTAGGAGTAGTCCTTTTTCATTTCAACATGGTATCAGAGCATAGGTTAATTATTTTCCCGTTTGTGTTCTATTTTTGTTATCTTCATCATTCGCATGTTTTTCTTTTTTAATCCCTCCCTCCCTGCCATATTTTCTTCAATAAGAGTGCTTCTAAGCACTATTTTCAGTTTTCAACATGCATGATTATAGTCCTTCATTGTTGTACTTTTATCTTAATAATCAATGCTAATACACACAATGATTTATTAGTAGCATCATTTTGTTGTGCTACTATCTTTGTTGCAAGCAAATGTGTATGATAACCAAGAAAAACTTTGTTGTTGTGGTTACCATGTGGCATAGCAGATATTTGATCTCTTTTAGAGACCCAACAGAGAGAAAGAAGATACAAGCTTCAAATCATAGAGCATCTAATTTATGAAATGCTTCACTTCAATCATTAGTGACTGCATATAATCTCTCTACCTGTTTTGAGCTACAATGTGAATATCTGTGTACAAACAAAGCGAAGGTGTTGAGATTGAATCAAGGCAAAGAGACTCGCGCTTGAAGAAGCACTAGAGAGATAGAAAGTGTGGCTGAGCAAAATGGCTAATGAAGGTGCTGGACGAATCAACTATAAGTGTGCAAAAGGTGAAAAGATGCCCTTGGCATCACACAATGAACTGCAAGCCTCTTAAGTTGTCTAGCGTAGCTCCACATTGTTGAAAAGCGACTCTGGTCATTATGCAAATGCACCAAGATGGACTGAAGTCTCTGACAATGGAGCATTGTTAACATTTTGAAATGGAGAAGAAGATGGATAGCAAGAGTGCGCTACAGTTATGCACTCTTCCAAGGACAGGCAAGATGACAATGCTGACCATATAAGGAGATGCGCATCTGTAGCCCTCCTCTTCATCGACCTATTGGAGACCAGATCCTTTGGTCATTTGGCATCTGATGGTAGATCTTCCAATGCAGCTCAAAGGCTAATTGACATCGAGAAACCCACAAGAGTAGGCAGGACGAGTTGTCAAGGTGCAGTCTGATGCGAAGGCAATTGGTGAAAGCACATCCAAAAATAGATTGCTAAGGAAAGCAGGTGCCCTTGGAGCATCACTACAGTGCAACATGTTGCTTGTTACATGTTAGAAAAGGAATAGGAAGAAAGAATGGCCTCAGCTTGAATTTTCCTTGACCAGAGAAGATGAACATGATGAAGATACAAAAGGCGCATGTCGTTGTAATGCAATTTGCAACTAACAATGAGTATCCTTCTTTTCCAATCATCACATGAATTACATACAAAAATAGTAACTTGTAGTAAGAGTGAGCGGTAGAATTAAATTTTGATGCTGTATTTGGCAAAGGTACAAGTGTTTTGGCCGTTCTCATCAGACTCCATGGTCAAGCCAGCATGTGCTGTGGTTAAATCTTGGGTGCATTTATCAGACAGGAGTCATATTCCAAAGGATCAATATGATGCCACTCGCCAGGTTCATTGAACTAACTTCGTGTTCTCAACTTCTTATGAACATTGAAAAGAACAAAAATACCTTTTCCACTGATAAAAACAATAGAGATTCATGCTTTCTTTTGAAACTTAACTAGATTTTCTACATGCATCGTGTAAGTTTGTAACTCGTCTGGTATGCTTTGGAATAGAATCCATTTTTCACTTCAAAGGCAAATATAAAGGCGAAGTACACCTACATCCACACTTAAATTGAATCAGTCCTTCAATTGTGTGCATTTAGTCCATTATATTAGACCACTTCAACACTATGAACATATGGCCATTCCTATGGGATTAGACACTGCTCTCATGGAGAGTAAGAACTTTCCTATAGCCTTTTTTTTTAACCACATGAATCACATATGGCCCCTTGTAATGGGATTAGACACCACCATGCATAGACATGGTAGGACCTTCCCAATGCTATGACATGAGTAATTTTGGCAAACTCAAGATTATGGCATTAATGCTTAAGGAAGACAAGGCTTCTATAAAGACCAAAGGTAACCACAAAAGGAGCTAGGGCTAAAGCTTGAAGGATCCCAACAATAAATCTTGAAGGACCTTACCAGAAGATCCCATCAATGGAGGACGCTTTATCAAAAACAAGGCAAAAGGAGTACACATGAAGAATATGCAAATGGATTGAAAGCACTACCTTCCCCATGATGTAAACCCTATATGTCTTGGGATCCCATATGTCCCAAGACCAGGATGCCATATGTCCCAAACTTGGATCCCATATGTCCAAGTTATGTCTAAGGATCCCATATGTGCTTAGATCCTAAAAACCAAATGGACTAAGTGATCCCATATGTCACTAGTCCCCATATTAAAAACAAAAGGGTCATCACATGGAGGGGGGGTGTTCAAAGTTTCATTCTCCATCCTTTTGTCCAAGAGCACTTTCATTCTCATGCAAGCTCATCAATGCCACATGCAAGGGGATTCTCCCAAACTCCATATAAGCAAGGCCTCTCCTCACTCCTCACAAGTCATTCACTCTAGCCCATTGCCAAGAGTGTGCTTCCACTCCTCATCGAGTCTCCATGCTTATAGAGCATCTCATGTAAGTCCTTTCCATTTCTACTTTAATCATTCATCATGTTTTGTTATCTTTTGTTCCTTCCTCCTTAACTTGTTAAATGTATGCATGTGAGTAGAGTAGGTCTTGGAACTCAAAGTCAAGCACAAGCATGGAAGCACATCAGAAAGGTGGACACACACAAGAAGAAGGAGCAAGTAGGGAGCTCCAAGAAGTGTATGTCAAATTTTCAGAAGATATCCTTATAAAAATAGTGATTTTCATCACTAAAAACCATTGTAAATACCATTTTCTATTTTTGTAACTCCATTTTGTTCAAGCCGAGGAGTCCTCGAGCTTGAGGAGTATTAGAAGTATCATCCTACCAATTTTCATAATTTTTAGACTTTGTTTGAGCCCTCAAATAAGCCCTGGAACCTAATTTTTAACTAGGCCAGACACTAGGTCTGGACAGGGCCAAAACTAGTCAAAAAACTATAAAAAGAGCTAGAGAGCTCATTTTTGAGGTAAGCTTGTTAGAGAATAGAGCTTTTGTAAGAGAACTCTTTTGCAATCAAAGCTTTCCATTGTTCCTCTCTTTGATCTTACCTTGTGCACGTGTGTGTGTATGTGTGTGCATGTTTGTGTGCTTTCACTCACGCACTTGTGCCTTCACTTGCTCGTGGTCTTCATACTGGTCCTCACGTCTCCGTAGATTGACAAGTAAAGGAGGTGGTGCTTACGCTTGAGCTACACCAAATTTTGGCGTCGTTGCCAGGGAGAGAGCTTCGAGGACGAGCGTTGTGATGGTAAGATCGTAGATTTGCGACGTTGGAAGGTAAAAAAAACTGTCATTTTTGTTCATTTTCTGATTTTTCTTCTTCATCTTCATCATCATCACCATCTCCATCTTCTTCTTCATAGAAATTTCTTGTTTTTTTAGTGCATTTTCATCATTTTCATACCATCTTTCATGCATTATTGTGCGAGGAGGAGTTAGGAAGTGCAAGGGAGTGCAAGCACTGTGTTTTTTCATGCTTTTCTGCTCATAGGAGCTCGCCATTGCTCGGCGCTCAAAAATTCGAAGTTCCCACCAAAAAACGCAATTATGTGATGAAAATCGCGATTCTGTGAAAATTCAAATTTTTTTGAAAATCACAATTTTCTGTTTCCCGCCTAAAAGCTTGCTGAAAGAATCACGATTCTATGGTCATTCTCAAAATCGCGATTCTGTGGTTGTGCTCAAAATCACGATTCTCACAAATCACGATTTTCAGCCAAAAACACGATTCTATGAGAACACGATTCTCTAAAACACGATTTTGTGAAAACACAATTCTCTGAGACAAAATTGCGATTTTTCATGTCAAAAAACAAGATTCTGAGAACCACAATTTTGTGAAAAACACGATTTTGTGAAACACGATTCTCTGAGACAAAATCGCGATTCTCTAGAACATGATTCTGTGAAACACGATTCTGTGAAAACACGATTTTGTGAAAACACGATCCTGTGAAAACACAATGTTGTGAATCACGATTCTGTGAACCCCGATTCTGTGAAAACACGATTCTCTGAGACAAAATCGTGATTCTCTAAAACACGATTCTGTGCTCAAAATCACGACTTTCAAAAAACACGATTATGTGCTTGTACTCAAAATCGCGATTCTGTAAATTTTGAAAACCACGATTCTTTAAGACAAAATTGCGATTCTCTAGAACACGATTCTCTAAAACACGATTCTGTGAAGACACGATTTTGTGAATCACGATCCTGTGAACCACGATTTTGTGAACCATGATTCTCTGAAACACGATTCTGTGCTCAAAATCACGATTTTCAAAAACATGATTTTGTGCTCAAAATCGCGATTCTTTGACTTCACAGCATCGCGATTCTCTGATTTCACACAATCGCGATTCTCTGATTTCACACAATCACGATTTTCTGATTTCACAAAATCGCGATTTTCTCCAAAAGGTCCTGTTTGCCTGTTTTGACCCCCAGGAGCCTGATTTGACATAACTTTTTTATCCAAAGTCCATTTTTTGAGCTCTATAGCTCGTTGGAAAGCTCGTTTCAAATCCTACACGGACTCAACTGTTTTTTATAAGAATAATGCGTTGATTTTCATATAGGATATTTTGAAGTTGACCCTCCAGTGGGACTAGGAAACCAAGGGGGCCCCAAGGGATTTTGAGCAATACAAAGGGAAATTTTGGACTCTTAACCAAAGCTTATGAACCTGAGATCTGGTAGACACCTAGGCAAGGATAGACAAAGCATTAGATCTTCTCAGTTTAGTGTCAACCATACAGCTAAGCCTTGGGCACAACAACTAAGTGGTTGTCCTTACGTGCTAAACTCTGACACAAGTGGCTCAGAAATGTCTTTTAGCATGGGGAAACCAGCACGTGGATCAGGGACTGCCCATCTACAAACACCAGAAGGTCCCTATAAGACACAATTGGAATATATTCGGACCAACCGATTAGGTGCTCGCATCTATGAGGATGGTCTGAGGCGATCAGTGGTCCAACTCAAAAATCCATATCAACCCTTTGGACTTGAACACCCAGTGGTCAAGTTCAAAGAGGGTTCATACATTGATAAGGAAGGAACCACGTATGTGGTCACCAACCTACCAGATAGGACTGATGAGTTTGGAAATATCATTCCTGAGAATGAGATAGGAGACCTAGAACAAGGAAATGTAGGACAAGGACCCCAGACTCCTAGGGGCAAGTCAGTTTTGACCAGAGTGATCACTCCAGATTGGATTCCTCAAGATAACAAAAGCATAGAACTATTCTTGAATAGAGAAATAGAGGAAGCCTTTTGGAGATTCAAGCCAGATCAACCTAGCCAATTGGGCATAGTCATCATCTACGAGTTCAAGGACCCAGAGATACCAGGCAAAGTTGTCTACCTGGATAATACATCAGAGAAAATTTTCTTGGTAACAGAACATGATAGACATGCATATACTTGGAAGAGTGAATTGATTTTCCCTCCACCAAGATCCAATGTTTCCCATGGCCTCCAAGGAGTAGGATCATCCCAAGCTCATGAAGCCCAGAGAGAAAGAACTAGAGAGAGACCTGAGGTAAGTTTTGTACACACTGTGGGCAAAAATAGATCAGGATTTGAAAATGAAAGACCTGGAGAGAGAGACATCAAGCACATAGGCAACAAAGAGATGAACATGATTTTCTAGTGCGTAGACCCCGAGAGCACTCAAGAACCCTTAGACCCACTCAAGTGATCAAGGCAATGAAGAATTATTTTGACGGGACAGGAGACCCTTATGATCATGTGGCTGAGTTCAAACAAGTGTTAAGAGCTGAATAGGTAGAGGATTTGTTCACCCAGTACGAGGCATTTGGCTTGATCCTTAAGGGCACTGCCTTAGCTTGGTTTCAACCACTGAGTAGTCGCAACTATCGTGACATAGGTCAACTGCTAGACGAATTCATTGTAGAATTTTCCAAGAGTGGTATCAGGCATAACACATCATCTTTGATCCACATTTTCAAGCAGACACCCCAAGAAACAGTGCGACTAGCAGGTAGAAGGTTCAGACAGTACCTAGAAAGATGCCCTGCTCCAGAGTTACCCACACCAGCCAAACAAGTGGATTTGTTCTTAGATGGCTTACTGAGCACAAAGTTAAGATCATATGTGTACTTGAAAGAGCCTAGATCCATAGAAGAGTGTGTGCGGACATGCATTGACATAGAAGACAACTTGGGTGAGGAGTTAGGACTATCCAAACTCTATAAAGACTCTGATAGTTCTACTAGTCATACCTCCAGAGCCTCCATTGAGCTGGATGAGATAGCAGAGCAAGTTGCCAAGAAGCTAGGAGTCCAAAATAGACAAACACAGAGAGTCACCCCATTGAATCGGTGTTTGTAGCTCAATGATGAGTAGCACCTCCTTTAATGTCAATCCGGGAAGACGTGAGGATGGTATGAAGACCTCGAGCAAGTGGAGGCACAAGTGCGTGAGTGAGAAGCACACAGACATGCACACACATACACACACACGCGCACACACGGCAAGACAAAGAGTGAGAATCAATGGAGTTCTTTAGATTACTTTCAAAAAGCTCTTACAAGTTCATTTCAATTACAATCCACCCTCAAAAATGAGCTCTCTAGCTCCTTTTATAGTTTTTTACTAGCTTTGGCCCTGTCCAGACCTAGTGTCCGGCCTAGTTCAAAATTAGGTTCCAGGGCTTATTTGAGGGCTCAAACGAGGTCTAAAAAATATGAAAATTGGTAGGTAGATACTTCTAAAGCTCCTCAAGCTCAAGGACTCCTTGGCTTGCACAAAATGGAGCTACAAAAATACGAAAGGGTATTTACAATGGTTTTTAGTGATTAAAATCACTATTTGTGTAGGGATTTTCTCGGTTGATTTGTCATACACATCTTTGAGCTCCCTACTTGCTCTTTCTTCTTGTGTGCTCCACTCCTTGATGTCTGAAAAATTTAGATGGCCTACTTGCCAGATCTTCTTTGGCTACTGTGTCTGCTTGTGCTATCTCTTCGTTCCGACCCTCTTTGTCTCGTGGCTCCTTCAGTTCCCTGATTGCTTCCAACACCCCCCCCACTCTCGCGTTTGTCGCCCCTGATAGACCCTTGTCTAGATGCTCGTTGAACGTAATATTGGACAACGTCGGAAGCCAGGTGATGTTCTTCTAATCTGAGCCCCCGTGCTAGATCTGTTAATATACATCCCAATTCACTGGTCCTGGTACATCCGGATGTGGCACCCGCAGTTGTTCTGAATGGATGGTTCTCTCCACAGCAAATAAGTGGAGGAGATGTGAGGGGCTAGGTACAAATATTTCTGAGTGATATTCCCAGAATCCCGTTATGAACATCTCCTCGAAGGTCTGTTTAAAACAAGTTGGGAGGTACTTTATTCTGGCGTGCCAAGCATATATTACCTCTATGGATGGGGTTGTGCTCATGTCGTATACCAGATCTTGGTTTCCTGTAAGAAATCCGACACCTGAGAAGTGGGGGTCTTTAATATTCTTGAACGTCCTGAAGGTGATTAGCATTAGTTCAAAGATTTTCATGCACATTTGTGCCATCACATCGGGGGTATTCCGTAACCGAGTGCTCCAGTGTCTGATGGTAGAAATCATGTAATTTACAGTGGGAGGGCCCTGTGGCGGTGCTCGATAAACATAATTTAACCATTTCGCACAACCCTTGACGTTCTTGACAGCAATGGTAAACTCTGGCCAAGTGCGCCGGCGGAATACTGGAACATAACAAGGATTGTATTTAATAAAAAGGGGCATGTTGGTCCAGGTACGAACCATTTCCGGGTAGGTTTCAAGAAGACGGATTCTCCAAGTTGGTTGATAGATGGAGCCTTTCTTTGCACTTTCTGGGATATCCTCTGGCCCAAATTGTGTGGCAAAAGTTGGAGGTTTGCCACAACTGCGTTGAATCTCTGCATTGTAATCCGCAAGGAGCACACAATATGGCACATATTGATCATCGTTGGTGCCGATCCATCTATGATGAGACATGCTTCGAAAGTATTCAGACTTAATGATGATGTCTTCTAACTTTGCCATAGATTGGATTTGAATGGCCACTCTATCTTCATGGGCTGTTGCTGTCTTCTCGAGTGTTTGGAGCCATTCAGGTACTTCGACTTCTAATGTGTCCAGTCCCTCTGAGGTCTGTGTTGATATATTTAGGTAGTGATGTGTGTGAACACTCTAGGACTGCCGGGGCACTTTTTTCCCTCTTTAGGAGGTTTTTTTCCCCCGACTTGTATATATGCCTATTGCCCTAATGGGCTACTTATCTTTGTACATTCTCTAGTAATACATTCAGTCTTGTGTGTTGTGCTCCAAGCTTCTTCTTCTTCCTTGTGCTGTTCGCGTGCTTCCGCAGACGTCTAACTCCAACAATTGGTATCAGAGCAGGTCGTTGCTTCTTCTAGGGCGCCGTCGACACTCCTCCGTTTGCAGTCTCAGATTCGCACAAAATTTGGTGAGCATACTCAGGGTGTTTCCGAGATCAAAACATCTTCGCTTTGTGGTGCCGAAATCGCGATCTGAGCTCGTTTCGGCCTCCGAACGCACTATCGCAGTGCTTGTGCAGGCTATTTCGTCCTTTTGTGCCAAAGATATATACCAGTTTCTGTTCGCCAGTTTAAGCGTCTCGAAGTCTGCTACAGGTCTAGCAGAACTCGTATGGGCAGTTCTGTTCAACTTTTTGAGATACAGTCAATTTTCTGCATCAAGGTATTTTAGTCACCGGCCATGGCTGAAAGCAGTGATGTATTCCGTATGTTGGCTGTTGAGGATAAGTTGGATGGTACCAACTACCCATTATGGGCTTATATGATGCGACATGTACTGGTTGCAAAAGGATTGTGGAACATTGTGCAGGGTGTTGAAAGACGTCATGTTACACCTGTAACGACAGGTACTGCAAATACAGGTGTTGGAGCTGATGAAGATGGTGTCGAAGATGATATTCCGCAGATTCCTGTTCGTGCTGCTGTTTCTGTTGCACCTACTGCAGAGCAGATTCGTTGGGATGGCAGAGATGCCCAGGCACATGCATTGATAGCTTTGTCTGTCAAACGTGCCATTATTCCTCACATTCGCTCTTGCAGAACAGCAAAGGATGCTTGGGATACGCTTACCACTTTGTACCAGGCTAGGAATGAGGCTCGTGTTGCTTACCTCCGAAAACAGTTGGAGAGTGAGCACATGAATGAAGGTGATTCTATGGACAGTTTTCTTACAAAGATCAAAGACCTGAAGGAACAATTGATTTCTGCTGATGAAGTTATACCAGATAGCTCACTTGTGCAGACCGTTCTGAATGGTCTTCCTGATTCATATCAGAGTTTTGCCTCTACTCTTCGGTTGATGATGAAAGGCAATCCGAATGCCTTGTCATTTGAGGAATTAGTCTCTGTTCTGTTGCAGGAAGATCAGTCCAGGCAGAACAGGTCCATTATGCGTGTTGCAGATCAAGCTTTCCTGGCTAGTCAGAAGGGCAAAGGAAAATGGAGCTCTTCTACTAGTAAGCAGAAATCTGCAAATGCTGCACAATCGAAGAACCAGGATAAAGATGAGAAGAAATCAGAAAAGCAGAAATTGTTCTGCAAGTACTGTAAAGGAAATGATCATATTATAAAGAATTGTCCAAAACTGGCTGCTAAAGAGGCAAAGAAGAAAGAGGCTGGAATGGTTGTTGCAGAGGCCTCTACACCAAAAACAGAGTCTGCAAACTTGTGCAGGAAGAAGAATGGGCGTTTACTACTGTCTGCAGTTTTGACCCATCTTCTCATGATCAGTGCATGTCTGCAGTAGACTCAGATGTTTGGTACTTTGACAGTGGGGCGACCAAACATATTACCTCGCAGCGCAGCTTCTTCTCTTCACTCGAGCCTTCCCCTACAGGGAATACTGTCACATGCGCCAATAACTCCTCTTATCCTGTTATGGGAGTTGGTAAGATCATTCTGACTACTGCTGATGGTAGTTCTTTCACTTTGTCAGATGCTTTATTTGTGCCAGGGATCAAAAAGAATCTGTTATCAGTTTCTGCATTAGCCAAGATTGGCTTGGTTGTGAAATTTGTTGATGACAGGTGTACAGTCCATGATCTCTCAAATGGCGATGTGATTATTGCTTCTGGCATTTTACGTCGTGGGCTGTATAAGCTCATAGACTATGAAAGATCTGTGAATGATTCGGCATGTGCAGTTCATGGTTCTCAGGCTATGTCAGATGCAAAGCTTTGGCATGCACGCTTTGGTCATCTGAATTTTGCTAGTTTGTTACGCCTGCAGAAATCTGAAATGGTGTCCTCTTTGCCCAAACTTGAGGCACCTGGAAAACATGTTTGTGAAGGCTGTATTTTGGGCAAAATGCAGCGTTCTTCCTTTCCAAAAGATGGTTCAGTTCGGGCTATGCAGAAATTGCAGCTTGTACATAGTGATGTCTGTGGTCCTATGCAGACACCCTCTTTTGGAAATTACCTTTACTTCGTGACTTTCATTGATGATTTTTCCAGGCATGCATGGGTATATCCACTCAAAGCAAAGTCCGAAGTGTTCATGTGCTTCAAACAGTTTTTGGTTTTGGCTGAAAATCTGTCAGCATGTAAAATGGGCACCCTCCGTTCTGATCGAGGGGGGGAATATATGTCTTCAGATTTTAATGCATTTCTAGCTGAACGTGGGATAAAACACCAGTGTACAGTGCCGTATACACCTCAACAGAATGGAGTTGCTGAACGAAAGAATAGGTCACTCATGGAGATGGCGAGGTGCATGGTCAAAAGTCAGGCTTTACCACATAGTTTCTGGCTTGAGGCTGTCATGTGTGCAGCATATGTACTGAACAGGTGTCCCACCAAAGCGTTGCAGTCTATCACTCCATATGAGGCTTGGCATGACCGCAAGCCATCTGTTGCTCATCTGCGTGTTTTTGGTTGTTTGGCATATGCATTAGTGCCTGAACAACATCGCAGAAAATTGGATGATAAGGCAGTAAAATGTATTTTTGTTGGGTACAGTTCTGAAAGTAAAGGCTATCGTCTGTATCATCCACAGACTAAACGCATTCTGGTTAGCCGTGATGTTGTCTTTGTGGAAGATGCTATTCAGCCATTGCTTTCATGTACTAAGGAGACATCTGTTAGCTCCAAAGACATGTATGATACTTTGATGCCTCTTTTTACAGGTGGACAGGCTAACGCTGGTCCTAATGAGGCAACTTCTCAGCCTTTGCAGGTTTCATATGATGATGCAGATCATTCCATTTCTGATGCAGATTTACATGATGCACTTGTTGATGAGAGAGCTGATATTGAACAGGCAAAAACTATGCCAAAATGGCTGGTGCAGACTTTGCGTGACAGCAAATTAGATGCACCTTTGTCATATCGTACTCGTTCAGGCTCTCATAGTACCTCCTTTGCATCAGATTGCTATGCTATGGCTGCATCTAGTCTCTGTGATGAGAATGAGCCTGTTTCTTTTGATGAAGCACAAAATTCAGAAAATTGGATGGCTGCTATGCAATCTGAATATGATGCTATAATGAAGAATGGTACATGGTCTTTATGTGACTTGCCTCCTGGCAAGAAGGCCATTGGCACTAAGTGGGTATACAAGCTGAAGCGTAAACCTGATGGTACAGTTGACAGGTATAAGGCTAGGCTTGTTGCAAAGGGTTATGCGCAGGAAAGAGGCATTGATTTTGATGAGACCTTTGCACCTACATGCCGTATGACTACTGTTCGGAGCATTTGTGCACTTGCAGCCCATCATGGTTGGAATGTACATCAGTTGGACATTAAAACAGCATTTCTGAATGGTGACTTGCATGAAGAAGTGTATGTTTTTTAGCCCCGTGGATTTGTGCAGAAAGGGCATGAAAACCAGGTGTGCAGGTTAAAGAAGGCGTTATATGGTTTAAAGCAAGCACCACGTGCTTGGTATGAGAAAATACATGCCTATCTAATTGCACATGGTTTTGAGAACAGTCCAACTGAAAGCACCTTATATGTTAAGCGTGCTAATGATGTGCTTCTGATCATTGTTGTCTATGTAGACGACATGCTGCTCACTGGTCCTCTTGAGAAGCATATTGCTGATTTTAAGGCTGATTTGCATGCCTCATTTGAGATGTCTGATTTGGGGCATTTGCATCACTATTTGGGCATTCAGTTTATGCACGTTGATGGTGGAATGGCTTTGTGTCAAACGAAATATATTGACACATTATTGCAGCGTTTTGGCCTTGAAGACTGTAAGCCTATTGCCACTCCTATGGAGACAGGTTTACGATTAAGTCTTCATGATGCTGGAGATGCATTTGATGCTGTTCTCTATCAGCAGGCTGTTGGATGCTTGATTTACTTATGCATTACTCGGCCAGATATTCAGTTTGTTGTCTCACAGATGAGCAGGTTCATGCATTGCCCAGGAGTCACGCATTGGAAAGCGGTTAAGCGCATCTTTCGCTACTTGAGTGGTACTCGGCTACTTGGGTTGTTTTATCCCAAGGGGGGATCACTACCGCCAGATTTGCATGCTTTTTCTGACTCAGATTGGGCTGGTTGCTATGACACTCGTGTGTCCACCAATGGTTTTTGCTTCATGCTTGGTAGCTCATGTATATCTTGGTTGAGCAAGAAGCAGCCTACTGTGGCCACTTCCAGTTGTGAGGCTGAGTATAGGGCAGCTTTCACAGCGACTGTTGAGTGTGTGTGGCTCAGACGCCTTATGGCTGATTTGGGTGTTGGCCAGTCTTCTGCCACCACCATCTTCACTGACAGTCAGAGCGCATTGGCAGTTGCGAGGAACCCTGTGTTCCATGCTCGCACTAAGCACATTGAGGTGCATTATCACTATGTCAGGGAGAGGTTCTCTGCTGGGGAGATCAGCTTGGCATATGTGCCCACGCAGGAGAACATTGCAGACCTTTTCACGAAGGCTCTGCCAAGGGAGAAGTTTGAAGCTTTCCGCAAAGCTTTGGGCTTACTTCCTTTTGTGGAGTGATTTCCACATAGCTTGGCACTTCCTTATACATGAGTGCCAGCTCCTTGTTCACCGCATCACTCCCAGGGGGGATTTGTTGATATATTTAGGTAGTGATGTGTGTGAACACTCTAGGACTGCCGGGGCACTTTTTTCCCTCTTTAGGAGGTTTTTTTCCCCCGGCTTGTATATACGCCTATTGCCCTAATGGGCTACTTATCTTTGTACATTCTCTAGTAATACATTCACTCTTGTGTGTTGTGCTCCAAGCTTCTTCTTCTTCCTTGTGTTGTTCGCGTGCTTCCGCAGACGTCTAACTCCAACAGTCTGTGCACCACCTGGCATCGGCATAGGAACGTATGGTTCCTCGTATGTGTCATCCACCTCGATGGGTACTAAGTCCTCTGGTTCGGGTTCTACAACTGGGGAGGCCTGCCTTTCATATTCTAGTAACTTTTTCTGGAGTTCAGCCACCTGCTCTGTCAATGCCTTTACTTCCTCTAAAGTCGAGGCCGTTTCTAATACCTTGGTTGAAGCCTCCTTTTCCCTGAGCTGTCTACGTAGCTCATCTCGTTCCCTTTCCAAATCATCGTGTGCGTCTAATAAATCCGCATAACTTTCCAAGATGGTTTTCATTGTTTTTGTGGGAACCGCTTTGAACTGTTCTGGATCGATCTCATGGGGGGAACCTTCCATGGCTGCTTCCAGGTTTTCTTCGTTTTGTTTCTACAACCGTCTATTTTCTTCAAGTGTTGTAGCCATATGCTTGCGAAGTAGAGTTAAATTACGCCGGACTTTCAGGTTATCTGTTTGGTACACCTCCAGCAAGGCTTCAAGTTGTTTGACACCGGGTTCTGCTGATGGTTGGGGTGTCTCCAGGAGTGTTTGATGGGCTTGCTCGAGGGTTGTGTAGCGCTGGTTGAGTTCCGCATTCTCTTCTTCTAGCGTTGTGAGTCGTCTTTGTAGGTTCTGATGATTCGTTGTCAACTGTTGATGGCGGTCTTCGAGATCCCTGTACTCACGCTGAAGTTGATATACACACTGATGTAATGATAGGAATATACTATTTACATTAAAGGATGCAGATAAAGATGAAGATGCAGGGGGAATGGGGATGGGGAAGGGAGTTGTGAATGCTGTGGAATCAAGTGGTGAAGTTGGTGGAGGGGGTATGGGAGATTGAGGTTGTGTGGGGGGTGGGGGTGGTGCTGTGGCGGGTGATGTCTCCATCGTGTCAAATGTGGGTGTGACTGTAAAGATGGGAATAGTGGGTGTGGTGGAAGTGATATCTGTGAAGAGTGTCGTGAAGGTGGGCATGGAAACTCCTCCAAATTGGATACCGGGAGAGAGAGGAATTCCCATGACAACTGTGGTAGTGGTAGAAAAGGGCGTGGTCGTGCTGGTTGGTGGGGTGAATTGTGTAACGAGAGGTGAGGTGGGTGGGGAGAGTGGTTCCTCCTGATGTTCTTCTGTTTGCGTGTTGTCTTCCAGTCCTGATACATTGATGTGTATTTGTTTTCCAGATTGCCTAGGGCGGGCAGGCACACGTTTCTCAAATCGATTAATGTATGTCATGGCTTCATGTATGGCCTCATCCAAGCCGACTGCCTCTGCATGTAGATTCATGGCTTCGATAAACATATCATCCACACCTTCCTCAGCCAATAGTTGGCTCATGAGCACCTTGCCTGATTCAAGTGACATTTTGTGTTGTTCCTGAACTCGCTTCATGGTTTGGTACAATCTTTTTATTTGTGCCGAATATGCTGGGGCACTTGCTAGCTCTGAGAGTTCATCATATTCTTGATATTGTTCTTCGTCGGCTTCTTCTTCTTCTCCTCCTGCCTCTTGTTCATCTCCTTCGACTTTTACGACAACTGGTTGTGTCTGGGCTGGTGTTGTTGTGGCGAGGTGTGGTTCCTGGGCCTGGTCTGCTTCTGTTTCAAGATTAGATTTGTAGATCAACCTAGCAACTTCTTCATCCGTGAGGTCATTGAGAGTAAATCCCTGTGGAAATTCCAAATCTGATGGAATGGGGGGAAACACCAGGTTGGGTCCTTCTGTACTTGGTCGGGGAAGACGGATTGTGAATGGCCGAACACGCCTAGTTTGAGGAGGAGTCACCTTTGGTGTGGTAGTGGCTCCCCTTGGTTGAGCACATGGTAATTGGACGCCTCCTCTCATCTTCTTCGATGGAGGACCCGCTGTTGATAGTCGCCTGTGGAATTCTTGGGCCCTGGACCACACTAGTGCTCTTTGAATGGGCACGTCATATGCTAGGCACCTGTAAATTATTCTTGTTAGGGCACAACACCCATGAAGTACATTTTTCTGCTTCTTATTCCAGCACTGATGGGCTAGGTGTATCTGATCGATGACCCAATGCGGTATGTTGAGGGTGAGGTTCTCTGCTTCTGCCAAGTATAAGCTGAACCATATTTTCTTAGGGGGCATAGTGAATCGTTCCTGTGCGGGAAAAGCAAAATGTTGCATAACAGTTCATAAGTGGAGAGCAATGGTAGGCGTCATTGCCACCATGTCCTTCAATTTATTGAGATCCTTATGCTTCATCCTACCCGGAACCATTGTTTCTTTCTCAGTGGGGATGTGCATACCTTGCATGTTCAATGCCTCCCGTACCAGATTGAGTGTCAGTTTGAATCTCTTGAGTTCGTGTCCTGGCAACAAAGATGGTAGCACAAAAGTGCTATCGCCTTCCTTGGCCCTGCTGGGAGTGATGGTACTGATAAAATAGGAGCAGCGTAGAAAATCAGGTTTAGGCAAGTGTGCCCTGAAATATCTATCCAAGCCTGCCTTGGTCCAAACTGATCGCATTACCTCTGCATTCTGATAGTTCTCGAATCCCCGAGTGAAAAAGTGGTAGCGTCCTCATTTGCCATTAAATTCAATTTCTGCTTCCCAAAAGTAGGTGCCGTCACCCAATGGCCCTGCTACATCACTGAACCAATGAGCATGTTTCCCCACTTGAGAAGTGTGTCCTTGAGGGGGGTCTTGGATAGGAAGGACATGCACCGCTTGAAGTTCTTGAGGCCTTTCGGTTAGTGGCGGTTCCAGAAGAATGGTTTCAATGTCCACGATCTGTGCGCTGGACTCTGCCTGGGAACTGGTGCCTCCAGCTTCTGCCATATTTATTGCTTGCTACTGGTTCTGTCGAGAATATAGAGCATGCGTTAATATTGTAATGGACAAGATATAACACGTTTTGCCCCCGTTACAATATTATCGTGAGGTGAGTAATGGGTTAGTGGTCAATGAGTGCACGATGACAGTGTGTGTAGTTAATGCCTGGATAGTCCTAGGAGCTAGATGGAAAGATGCAGTGTCTGACTAATGCAGTTAGTAAGTGGAGATGAATTCACAAATTGGGGTTGGGGGGGTTTATTACAAGTCTTAGGTTGCCAAACACCATGGATGGCTTTTGGTCTTGGTTTTGTGGAGACTCGGGAGGGCTGCATGAGTAATTCCACTGGGGGTTGTTGTGTCTTCGGGACCCATTTACGAGTGAGTATGTGCGTGCTTCTAGGTGGCAGTGTGTTCGAGTGTATCAGACAAGAGTGGGTGGCGGCTGCTTGAGCGAGTGGACCCTGTCGTGTATGACGCGAATTGTGTGGGACTAGTTGAGCCCGCAAGCAAGCCTTAGGCACCCAAATTTGTCTTGGTTGTGGGTCAGCCTTCATCGACTTCCTGGGCACCCAGATAGATTTCACTTTCTCAACACAGGTTTTAGAATTCCCCTTATTAGTATCATGTCGTTGATAACTAATAGGTGGTTGAGACAGTTGTCGCGACTTGGCTATAGTCGGCAGCTCATCTTTTCGCACCCATTTTTGTTTCACTGGTTGAGTTGTTCGGCTTCGCGCGTTCTTTTGGTCTCCCGCATAGAGAGTCTTCAGTAATTGATCTGCCCTTAGTTGCTGCCTCCTTCTGGCCTTTGGAAAAGAAGGGAGTTCCGCCAATGCCTTGACTTTTCTATTGAGATCTCCATTCCTCTGCATCACATAGCTTTGGACATGAACAGCATGGTCAACTTCATGTGTACCCCTGGAAGGACCAGGAGTCTGTGCCTTTCCTAGTTCCTGAAGTGCTCCATTATCTAACTCAACGGTGATTCTACTCTGATTCACCCATACTTGAAGAAGTCCACTTCTTAGGTTTAAGTTGACTGCTTGGTCATAAATCCAGTCTTGACCCAAGACAAGAGGTTCGGTGAGGTCCTCATCTTGACACACTAGTACTCTGACTGCCAATCCTTCGTCTTGAATGGAGATGGGAAGATCCACCTCGCCCAGGCAAGGGGTTTCCACACCTCCCAATCCTATGAGATATGCTTCTATAGGATTGACAGTTAATTTCAATTCTTGACAGTAAGATAACTTGACAGCACTAGTGGATGCACCTGAGTCAATCAAAGCTCTTACAGCCTTTGCACCTTTTCCTTGTCCTATATCTAAGGTTATAAAAGGACGTCGATCAATTATCCTATGAGAGCTGATACCTGAAACTTCACACATAGCCACATGATATCCTTGGTCTTCATATGCATCTGGCCTAGGTTGCTCTCTACCATGTCTCCTTAATTTCATTCTCCGTATGCGCTCTAAGGCTTCTGCTTGAGCTTCTTCTCGAATCCGCTTTTCTTCTTCTTTGCGTTTCTTAGCAGTGTTGAGTCGGCTTAGCATTTCCTCTGTGAGAGGTTCCTGATACAACTTGACTCTGCAACCACTAATGTAACTTGGGAGAACATCACCTTCTAAGGTGGCTAGCTGCACTGCTCCACTTGTTGAGATTCTATTAATGATCATGGGTCCGTAGCCTCTCTTCTCTATTTTCCTCGCATGTTGTTTCAATGTGTAGACTAGTACCAGGTCTCCTGCTTTCAAGCCTTTATCCTTAATATGGGCATCAAAATATGCCTTCTATCGTTTCTTAGCTGCATATATCCCTGCTGCCGCCCTCAGTCTTGTTTCTCCTAATCGTTCAAGGTCAAAAAGTCTAGAGGAGAGTTCATGACCCAACCATTCATGCTCTTGTGCTACTTTCAGTGTAGGTATTAAGAAGTCCAATGGTAGCACTGCATTTTGGCCAAATACCATCTGAAAGGGGGTGGCTTGGAGTACCGTTTTGTAGGCGACTCGGTATGCCCAAACAGCATGGTGTAGCTGTTTGTCCCAATCAGAGCGTTTATTGTTCACTAATTTCGTGAGTACATTGCATAAGATCTTGTTGGTGCTCTCAGCCTGGCCATTTGCTTGAGGGTGATAGGGGGCAGACTTCTTATGTACTACCAAGAATTCTTGGAGCAGATTTTCAATAACTTCATTCAAGAAGTGAGTGCCTCTATCACTAACTAGCTCTATAGGTAGCCCATATCTAGTGAACACATTCTCAAATAAAAACTTAGCTGTTGTTTGAGCATCGTTCTTCGTTGTGGCTTTTACCTCTACCCACTTTGTTAGATAGTCTGTCGCAACAATGATATATTCTGCATGGGAACCCTTAGCTGGGGGATTAATAGGACCTACGAAGTCTATTCCCCACTTAGAGAATGCACGTCCACCCATCATAGGTGTCAGTGGCATCTCATCTTTACGTATAGGATATTGAGTTCTCTGACAGACATCACATCGTTTCACATAGGTATGTGCATCCATGTGAAGGGTCGGCCACCAGAAGCCCGCAAATAGTATTGCCTTGATCACCCGGTCTGGTCCAAAGTGTCCTCCTGCTACACCTTGGTGAGCAGTGTCCAAGATCTTGAGATATTCACTCTCATGGACACATAGTCTCAGGTAACCGTCTTTACCACGTTTGTATAGATTATCACCAATAAGTGAGTAATCCTGGGCTTCTTGTTCTAACCTCCTTTTCCTAGCCAGAGTTATGTCTGGAGAGATTGTTTTCGTCCTCAGAAAGGATACTAGTGGTTCACTCCAATCCGGCACTATGGACACTTGATAAAGAGTGGCATGTTCCACAGGTGGTTTAGTGCAGCAGATTGGGCATTCCTTGTACAACTTTTGGACATCAGCTTCCATAGTCGGCCAATGCACTCCGAGTCTCCGTACATACTACCTGCCATGATGTGATACTTCTGGGCTTTTACTACCTCTCTATCCTGTGTGTTTATTACTGGGTGGTTAGGCCCGTACCTCAATACTGGCACTAATGGCTTAGCCCACTGCGGCATCACTTCCAAATTAAACAAGTAAGCATCAGGAAGGTCATCTGACACTCCTTGTGGGGCTTCTCCAGATGTGAGCCTAGAGAGATGGTCTGCTCTCAAATGAGTCCTCCCTTTTCTCACCACTACCTCAAAGTCATATTCCATTAGTAAGAGAAACCATCTTACTAATCTACCTGTATTGCATGGTTTGTTTACCAAGTACAACAATGCCTGATGGTCAGTAAAAAATTTAAACTTATTTGCAAGCAAATAATGTCTAAACTTTTTAACTGCATATACCATGCCTAATCCTTCTCTCTCTGTAGTGGTATAATTTCATTCAGCTGCGTTCAATTGTCTACTAGCATAGGCAATTGGAAGATCCATATTACCTTCACCAGTAGGTTGAGCAAGCACACATCCAATGGCATAATTGGATGCATCCACATGAACATGGAAAGGCTTATTCCAATCTAGTGTGGTCAAGATTGGTGCTGAACACAATCTTCGTTTAAGCTCCTGGAAGGAATTCTCACATTCATCAGTCCACTCAAAGTTAGTCAGAAGTCCGTACAGAGGCTTTGCTATGATGGCATAAATGTGTATAAACCGTCGGTAATAACCACAATGCCCCATGAAAGTTTTTACTTCCTTGACATTCCTTGGCCTAGGTAGCTCTGCTATGGCTCTCACTTTCTCTTCATCAGTGGATATGCCATTCTTTGACACTATGTGTCCTAAAATCTTACCTTGCCTGACCATGAAAACGCACTTTTCTGGGTTTAGGCAGACTTGATATTCTCTACATTTGTCAAAGATTTGTCTGAGTTCAGGGATATGGGTTTGTCTAATGTTGGAATGAGCAACAAGATCATCAACATAGACTTCTAAATTCTTCCTCAGGAACTCCTTAAATACATGGCACATCAGCCTCTGGAAGGTTGCTGGTGCATTGGTAAGCCCGAATGGCATTACCCGAAAGGCGAATATGCCCCATTCTGTGGCAAAAGCTGCCTTATGCTGATCCTCTGGAGCTATGGCTACTTGATTGTAGCCTGAAAATCCATCAAGGAAGCTGTACACTTCCTTGCCTGCTACTCTTTCTAAGAGATGTTCTGTGATGGGAAGCGGATAGTTATCTCGGATTGTGGCTGCATTAACCTTCTTCAAGTTAATGCACACACGCAGCTTTCCATTTTTCTTGGGCACCACTACGATGGGGGATACCCACTCAGTATGCTCAATTTCATAGATGAATCCAGCTTCAACCAGTCTATCTATCTCTTCCTTGATCTTGGCCGCATAGTTGTCATTGTATGTGTATGGCTTTTGCTTAGAGGGCCTAGCATCTGAGGTCATGGGGATAGTGTGTGAGCATATGTCTGGATCAACACCCTTCAAATCCTTGTAACTCCAAGCGAACACATCTCTGTATTCTCTTAGCAAGGCTATCAATTCTTGCTCTTCTTCTTCCGCCAGGTCATGTCCGATGTAAGTGCATCTCTCTTCTCCTTCTTCTAGGGCCACTACTATTTTTTTGGTGGTTTCTTTGTTATCATAGGCCTCTCCTGATTGTGCCTCTCGTTTAGGCATTCTGATCATGACTCATCTGTCATCTATCTCATACTTTTTAAAGTTTTCCGGGACCTCAAACAAAGATTCTTCCTCTTCTGGTGTGACTGCTCTCTTCTTTCTTTTCTTCCCTTCTTCCTTCGGGGTCACATGTGTGGCTAGCCTTACATCACTTGTAAGCTCTCCGTGCCTTTGGGGTTGAAATTCTACTCCATAGAAATATTCCTCATCTGATGCAAAAGGTGGATCCATAATGATTGACTCTAGATCGGAGTCGCTTGCATCCTCAAATGCATCAGGGTTAGGTTCGCATTCTTCTAACACGGCCTCTCCCATGATTGGCTCTATGGAAAAAACTGAAATGTCATAGCCATCCTCATCACAGTGGGGTGTCCATTGTTCCTCATAGATGGCTACATCCATTGTTGCTAGGATTTCTGCCCAGCCGTGGGGTTCGAATTCTTCGTCAGGAAATACTACAGGTGCATAGGCTGGGTCTTGAATGGGTCTATGTGTTTCGTTTGCACCTATATCTTTGGCCTTTTCTCTTTTCTCCTCTTCTACTACTACTTTGCACATCCATAAGTGGGTGTCTTCATGCATCCATGAGGATCCTGATCCTATGGAATGCACAGATTCCGTATCATCTTTGGCTCTATGGATGGGATTCCATTGGATAGGGGGAACATCTCTATGAGAGTAATCTTTGAGATTCACTTTGGTTGTAACACCCAAGTGTTGCAGGTACAAAGAATTGGTTCCCCAATCCTGTACCACTTGCAAATGTCGCATAAAAGGTCGTCCCAAGATCATTTCATAGGCATGGTTCTTGCTAAAATCGCATATAGCAAATGTATGCTCAAACTCGACACCACAGGTGGTGAGAGTTATTCCTTCTAGCAATCCTAAGGGTCTCTCTATGTGACCATCGGCCATTTGCAATTTCATCCTTGTGGGCCTGAGTGCTGGTTTGCCCCAACGCTTCCATAGGGAAGTGGTGGCAATTGCAACTCCTGCACCTGAGTCCAAAATTGCCTTGGTGGTGTGCCCCTGGTAGGTAATGGGAAGATAGGTGTTCCCTTCTTCACCTTCACACATGTCTCCTATCTTATCCAAGGGTATTTCTGGCACTGTTCTCTGGGACCCTACCTGGGAACGAGGTTTTGCTATCTCTGGTACTTGTTTGGCTACATGTTTCCATAATTCAGGTCTAACCTTGAGTAGCTCTTCTAACTTGAGATTGCACTGCACTTTAGTGTTTTTCACTACCTCTGTGTTCCTAGGTATGATCGAGTCTTCGTTTCTTACCATGACCGTGGGTGCTCTCATACAAGTAGATTTAGCTTCCCATGGGCCTGTGAAGTGGGGTAATTCTTGTAGAGAGTTAGACTCAAAGTCTAGTCTTTCCTGAGAGTGGGTGCTCTCCTGCTCCTCATAAATGGATGGGATGTCTTGTGGGAATTGGTCGTGTGCATCATCCACCAGTTCAATGGGAGGAGGCACTTCACTTTCTTTAGCCCATTTGTCTTCTTGAATCTCTCGTAGGAATTCTGGTGTGAATCGATTCATAGAAGATGATGTGTCTGGCTCCGTAGACTTAGGCACATAAGCTTCAGGCACATAGGCTTTAGGCACATAGGCTTCCCGGGCAGGAAGACTTGCAGCTTCACTTGCTTGTCCTTGTGTTGAGAGGCGGGTTCCTTTTCTGATTGTGCAATCAGCTTCTCTATTCTTTCCAATAGTCCATCAAAGTGCAACTGTGTCTTTGTTGAACTAGAGATGTTAAAGAGGCGATTGGCCTCAAACATGGTCTGAGCCAATTCCACCATCTTAGCACAAATTTTGGTTCGTCCTAGCTCTAGTTCTGCTCTAGGGTAACACTTTTCATGATCAATTACGTTTGGCCCTTCTTGGATTCTGGCTTGATATGCTTTAAGCATCATCTTAAGGTCCTCGGGAGTGGGATCTGCTAGGACTGATCCTACTCTAGGGGGTGGTGGTATTAGTTGAGGCGGGTTGGAAGGTGGCGGGTCGGATGGAGTTGGGAATGGTGGAGGTAAGGTAGTGTGAGAGGGAGTTTGAGATGTGAGTTCAGTTATCCTGGCCTTTGTTTCTCTAAGGCTTTCGTCGAGTTCACTCATCTTTTTTGCCCATTGCCTTTTCATTCTTTCGCGACTATCTCGCCAAGCTCTAGTCCTTTTCTTGGTTATGCTCTCAGTTTCACTAGCCTCTGGGCTCTTTTCCTGGCCTACCCCTTGGTTTTGCTGCAATGCCTGAGCTCTAGTCACTACCTGTACTGGTGCGGTGGACGTCACACTTCCTGTGGAGTCTACTACTAACCCAATAACATTAATAGGAGTGATTTTTGGCATATTATTAGGATTCTTAGGGCAGTCTCGTAAGAGATGCTCCTTTCCACACTCTTGGCAAAAGCCCTGGATCATCACTGCTTGGGGTTGTGGAGGTGGAGGCAAGGGACAATCATGAATGAGATGATCTCCCTGACATCTGTAGCATGGTCCTCTAGGGAATGGGGGTCTTACTTGCCTAGGTTGGGGTCTAGGGTTGGGGTTTGTATACATGACGTTTGTGTAATCTGACTCCCAACTAGGTTCATTTGGCTCTTCACTATAGTAAGACTCACCATGTTCAGGAGACTGCATGTAGTATGCCTGGGGACTATCAACATGTGTAGAATCGAAGCTATGGTCACTGGGATCACTTTCTGAAAGCAATGGTGTTACGGGGACTATAGCTCTATTCAGGTTTTCTTCTGCAGCTGCATACTTTACCGGGATCACGTTGGATGGAGCTGGAGGTTGTTGGGCTAACACAGGCTGAGGCCTTTGCTGGGCTTGGTAATGTGTTTGGTAGGTTTGTTGAGGCCTAGCATAGTGTTGTGGTGGGTATTGGTTCTGGTATCTGCCTTGTTGAGGGTATGTCTGAGGGTAGGTTTGCCTAACTGCTTGCTTGTTGTATGGGCAGTCTTGTGCTGTGTGATTTGTGTATCTTCGTTCTATGGTGCAGTACTGGCTACTAGGATTTACTTGGGGTTGGGCCGTAATGGGACATACATTCGCCATGTGGTCACCACCACAAGTGTAGCATCTTTTCCTAGGGGCAAACCTTGGGATCTGTTTGCTAGTGACACCTAATTTCTGAGCTACTTTCTCTGCAAGTTCCTCAATTGATGTGGATTGCGTGGAAGAGAGACTAGAGGCACTATTAGAATCTTTGTAGATTTTGGAAAGCTCTAACTCCTCCCCTAGGTTGTCCTCGATGTCAATGCACATGCGTACACACTCTTCTATGGTCCTAGGGTCCTTCAAGTACACATAGGATCTTAACTTTGTACTCAGCAATCCATCCAAGAATAAAGCCACTTGCTTAGCTGGTGTGGGGAGCTCCGAAACAGGGCATCTTTCAAGATATTGCCTAAATCTTCTTCCTGCAAGTCTCACGGTTTCTTGAGGGGTTTGCTTGAAGTTGTGGATCAATGAGGAGGTATTATGTCTTATGCCACTCTTAGAGAATTCAATAATGAAAGCCTCTAAGAGTTGGTCTATGCTCCTGAATTGTCTCTCATTCAATGGTTGGAACCACGTGAGGGCTGTGTTCCTAAGGGTTAGACCAAATTATATTGTGTGAATAGGTCCTCCACTTGTTTTGCTCTCAGGACTTGCCTAAACTCTGCCACATGATCGTATGGATCTCCAGTGCCATCGAAGTAGTTCTTCATGGACTTAACTAGCTGAGTTGGTCTCAAAGTCCTTGTGTGCTCTCTAGGTCGTGGTAGAGGGAACTCATCCGCATTTCTTTGATTCCTGTGAGCTCTATGTATCTCAGGTTCCACCCTATTTGTTTCCATCCTTGTTCTTTCTCTCCCCCTGGGTTAGCAAAGCTTACTTCTGGCCTATCTCTACTTCTGTCTCTTTGAGTTCCATGAGCTTGGGATGTTCCCGCTCCAGGGTGACCATAAGACACATTTGATCTTGGATGGGGGAAAATAATTTCACCTTTCCAAGTGTAAGCATGCCTATCATTTTCGGTCACCACAAAGATCCTCTCTGAGGCGTGATCTAAGTAGGTCACTCTGCCTGGGCTATCAGGATCCTTAAACTCATAGATCATGATTGTTCCTATATCAAATGGCCGATCAGATTTATATCTCCAAAAGGCTTCTTCAGTTTCTCGGTTCAGAAGAAGATCTATGCTCTTATTATCTTGGGGAATCCACTTTGGTGTGATAATCCTCGTAAGAACAGATTTCCCTCGAGGGGTCCTCGGTTCTACTCCCATGTTTCCTTGCTCTAGGTCATCTAAGTCTGATTCTGGGACTACATTCCCAAATTCATCAGTCCTATCTGGATGACTGGTGACTACATATATTGTCCCTTCCTTGTCTAAGTACGCTCCGTTTTCAAACTTGACAGCTGGACGCTCTAGTCCAATGGATTGATCAGGATTCTTAATCTGTACCACAGATCTTCCTAGGCCGTCCTCATAGATGCTAGCACCCAATCGGTTGGTCCTAAGGTATTCCAATTGCGTTTTGTAAGGGCCTTCTACCCTGTGCAAGTATGGCACTCCTGAACTTCCCGTAGGTCTGTCCATGCCTTGAGACATCTCTGATTCACTCGTCTAAGAGCTAGGGTAGTATGATTGGTGGCTCAACTGTTGGGCCCAAGACCTAGCAGTGTGGTTGACACTAGCCTCTGAAGACCTAAGACTTTGTCTTTCTCTCCCTAGATGTCGCCCTGATCTAAGGTTCATAAACCTAATTGAATAATCCAAATTTACCCAAGTACAACCTTGTTGCGGAGTTCTTTTGCATCAGTTACTTAATTCTTTTTAGTTGATTACCGTGTTAACATTCTTGTCTAATATCACGTCGTAAGGTATATTTGAGTGTAGTTCCGCACTTAAAGTTGATCGTTCCACGTTAAGTTCTTTTCCTTTTAAGTTCTCGACAGTACAAAGATTATGTCCTTAGCTTGAACTTGAAAGTTTAGGTATTCTTCAACTTGATAATTGCCTATCGTCGCCCTGGCCTACTCCTATCACTAGTCGTTCTTAGCCTAAGCTAGGAATTGACAGAGGGTGTTGCAGGTTTTCCAACCTTGAGTTCCTTTCCTTGAGTTGTTGCCCTGGTGTGCCCAGGACGCGTGTTCCCAAGCCTGCACTTACTCTTGCTTTGCGTACTCTTCGATGCTCTCAAAGGACCTGTAAAAGGCCCAAGATTAGCTCAAGACTTAAATTCAAAAGACAACCCCAAGCACTTCCATTCATGTAACTCAAATACCAATTAGCCCTTTGGTTTTATGGGAAATAATTCTAGGGATCCCTGAATTTTGTTCTGACAAGCCCTAGAGCTCAAAAAATGGATTTCGTATGAAAAAGTTATGACCGTTCAGGGTTTAGGTGCTAAAACAGGGTTCAAAACAGTTTACTCAGGCAGACAGGAATTCTTGAATCACCTGGGTTGCGGCCTCACAATGCAATGATCTACCCTTAAAAGTTCCCCAAAAATTAGACCACTATTTTTTGCCCTTAAAAATTGACCAAATTTGCCCTTCTATCGCGTTCGCAAGTTCTGTCAGTCGCGATTGATGTGTCGATCGCGATTGACAGGTCCGTCGTGGCTGTCAGTCGCGATTGATGTGTCGATCGCGATTGACACGTGGCTCGAAAAGTCAATCAGTCGTGGTCAAAGGGTCGTTGACTCTGTCAGTCGCGATTGATGGGTCGATCGCGATGGACAGGTCGGTCGCGAAGACTCGGTCCGTCGTGGTCAAACAGTCGTTGACTGTGTCGGTCGCGATTGACAGGTCCGTCGTGGTCAAACAGTCGTTGACTGTGTCGGCCGCGATTGACAGGTCCGTCGTGGCTGTCAGTCGCGATTGACAGGTCGATCGCGATTGATGGCTCGATCGCGATTGATGGCTCGATCGCGATTGACACGTGTCACGCATAGAATTTGTCGGTCGTGGTCCGTCGGTCGTTGACCCTGTCGATCGTTGACCCTGTCAGTCGTTGACCCTGTCGGTCGTGATCGAGGTGTCCGTCGCGATTGACAGAGCCGTCGGCAACTGTCCGTCGTGGTTTGTCGATCGCGATTGACAGAGCAATCGCGATTGACAGAAATCTGTGGAATTTCAAAAAACTAAACACATTTTTGGGAAGCTCTAGGCCTGTAGGTCATGGATATGCACTTTGTTTAGCAAATAGAGCAACTTTTCTGTCGGTCGCGATTGACAGAACCTGGCGACACAGAGACAGGACCGTACAGTTCCGTACCTGCGCAGAGTGCTGGGGATGGTGATACAGCGAGAACCTACAGAATGCTCAAAAAACATGCAAGAAACAACACACACAATATCGCTCTCTCGCTCTCTCTCACAAGTAGAATGAGGGAAATGAGGTGGAGATGGTGATATGGTCAAAACTGAAATTTCCGTGATGATGGAGATGGAGGTGGGAGATGGTGATGATGATGATGGTGATGAAGATGGTGTAGAAAAAAACAAGAAAATAGATGAAAGTGAAGAAATTACCTACAACTCCAACGCGTCAACTCTACGTCTTACCATCACACGCTCGTCCTCAAAGCTCGATCCCCGGCAACGGCGCCAAAATTTGGTGTAGCTCAATGATGAGTAGCACCTCCTTTAATGTCGATCCGGGAAGACGTGAGGATGGTATGAAGACCTCGAGCAAGTGGAGGCACAAGTGCGTGAGTGAGAAGCACACAGACATGCACACACATACACACACACGCGCACACACGGCAAGACAAAGAGTGAGAATCAATGGAGTTCTTTAGATTACTTTCAAAAAGCTCTTACAAGTTCATTTCAATTACAATCCACCCTCAAAAATGAGCTCTCTAGCTCCTTTTATAGTTTTTGACTAGCTTTGGCCCTGTTCAGACCTAGTGTCCGGCCTAGTTAAAAATTAGGTTCCAGGGCTTATTTGAGGGCTCAAACGAGGTCTAAAAAATATGAAAATTGGCAAGTAGATACTTCTAAAGCTCCTCAAGCTCAAGGACTCCTTGGCTTGCACAAAATGGAGCTACAAAAATACGAAAGGGTATTTACAATGGTTTTTAGTGATTAAAATCACTATTTGTGTAGGGATTTTCTCGGTTGATTTGTCATACACATCTTTGAGCTCCCTACTTGCTCTTTCTTCTTGTGTGCTCCACTCCTTGATGTCTGAAAAATTTAGATGGCCTACTTGCCAGATCTTCTTTGGCTACTGTGTCTGCTTGTGCTATCTCTTCGTTCCGACCCTCTTTGTCTCGTGGCTCCTTCAGTTCCCTGACTGCTGCCAACAGTGTTATACTTGTGGAGGCGACCACATGGCTAATGTATGCCCAATGCACAACCAGAACATGAGAGAAAGGAATACCCCATACTGCACTATTGAAAGGAAGTACACAAACCATACAGCTCAAGATTGTCCCTACAATAGGCAGGCTGTTAGACAGAATTATCAGCAACCTTACCAACAAGGTAGGTATCAGAACCAATACCAACAGCCATATTATCGACCACAACAGCAATATCAGGCACAATATAGGCCACAACCAGTCTTGGGAAACCAACCACCAGCTCCTACCAACGTGATTCCAGTCAAGTATGATGTGGGAGAGGAAAATCCAAATAGAGCATTGGTGCCAGTGACCCCACTGATCTCAGAGAATGACTCTCATGCTCATAGTTCAGACTACTCCCATGAAGGTAGTCCACATGCTTATTACACAGTGTCACCTGAACATAGTGAGATTTATCCGTATCAATATGAGGCACCACCTATGGAACAAAATTGGGAGCCTGAATACTCCAATGTCATGTACACAAATGCTAACCCTAGGCCCCAATTGAGACAAGTAAGACCACAAGCCCCTAGAGGACCTTGTTTCAAATGTCAGGGTGACCATTTCCTTCGTGATTGTCCCCACCCACCATCTCCGAGTCAAGCTCAGGCTATCACAATACAAGCTTTTTGTCCTGAATGTGGCAAGGACCATCTTCCCAGAGATTGTCCAAGAAACCCCTCCAGCATACCCAAGATTACACCCATTAATGTGGTAGGCTTAGTGGTGGATTCTAGTTCAAGTAGCAGTAATGTGGCTCCTATACAAGCTGTCACTAGAGCACAAGCCTTAAAACAGGATAAACCAGCAGAGCAATCGGAGTCGAGTGAATCGAGAGAACCTACTAGGAGGAAAACAAGAACATGGAAAGATACCAGAGAGAAGGCTAATCGCAAGTGGAACAAAAAGTTATCGGAACTAGAAGAAAGCTTGAAAGATGCAAAAACAAAAATAGAAGACATCGCATCTCAAAACCCCTCGCATGCCGACACTCCATCCACTCCACCTCATCCCACCCCACCACCCATTGTAAATAGGGCGCAGCCAGGGTCTGTTCTTGCAGATCCAACCCCAGAAGGCTTGGACATGATGTTCAAGGCCTACCAGGCTCGACTTCAAGAAGGGCCAACAGCTGCAAACCTAGACAAGAGTTACCCTAGAGTGGATTTAGAGATTGAACGGATGAAAATGTGCATGAAAATGGTAGAACAAGCTCAAGCCATACTTGAGACTAGTCAAAAGTTCAATCAGACAAACTCTATCAAATCAGATTTGCATTTCCAGGGCTTACTAGAAAGATTAGAGCAATTGGTAAACAAACCACAAGTTTCTTTACCTCCACAGGCTCAACCAGTTATTGAAAGAGGAAGCTCACCACCAATGGGAGCTTATGTTCCTAATTCCACAGATGCTGCAATACCTCCTTCAATTCAACAGTACTCTCAAGAGTTCTTGCGGGAAATACAAGAAGAGAAATGGGCCAAGGAGAAGGGTAACTCCCCTCCTGTTCCTGAGATTGATGATCTTCATGATCAATTTCCCCAAGACATTCCATCTATTTACGGAGATGAAGCAGAACAACAAGAAGATGAAAGATTAGATTTTGAATCTAATACCCTAGAAGAACTGCCTCAATTTCCAGGTCCATGGGAATCTGAATCTCTCCAAATTAGAGCTCCCACAATACTGGTAAGAAATGAAGACTCAGTGGCTCCAAGGAACACTGATGTCATGAAGAACACTAAGGTTCAGTGTCACCTCACTGTAGAAGAGCTACTCAAAGCAAAACCTGAGCTATGGAATCATGTGAAGGATCAGGTTCCAGAACTTGAGTCCAATATGCCAAAAACACGCTCTAAGCAAAAAGTACCAAAGATACCGCTAGACAAAATAGGGGACATGTGTGAGGGTGAAGAAGGTAATACTTATCTTCCAATCACCTACCAAGGTTACACAACCAAAGCAATCATAGATTCAAGTGTTGGTGTTGCTATTGCGACCACCTCCTTGTGGAAGCAATGGGGCGAACCCACATTAAGACCAACTAGAATGAAGCTTCAAATGGCCGACGGTCATTTTGAAAGACCTCTAGGATTGCTAGAAGGGATAATTCTAACCACTTGTGGTGTCTACGACAATTGCAAATAGTACAGGATTGGGGAACCAACTCCTTGTACTTACAACACTTAGGGGTCACCACCAAGGTCAATTTGAAGGATTACACCTTCAGAGATGTGCCACCCCTACAGTGGAATCCTATCCACAAAGCGAAAGAAGATTCTATCTCTATGAATTCTGAAAGTTCACCTGATCCATCATGGCTACATGAAGATACTCATTTGTGGATGTGCAAGGTCGCAGAGGAAGAGGAAAAACGGTTAAAGGCAAGAGAAGAAGGAACTTTGCCAGGAGATAGACTAGTTAGAGACCCAGCCTACACACTGATGATCTTTCCAGATGAGGAATTTGAGCCTCATGGTTGGCCTGAAATCTTAGCCACCATGGACATTGCTGTCAATGAAGAACAATGGACACCTCATTGTGATGAGGAGGGTTATGATATTTCAGTGTTCATGTGTCAGCCCTTGCTAGAAGAATGTGACCCTAGTGATGTCATAGAAGAAGAAGAGAATGACGATGATATAGAGTCCATTGTGATGGATAGTTGCTTTAACTCAGAGCAGCACTATCTAGAAGATATAGGAGTGTTCAGCCAGAAAGAAGAAGAAACTCTCACAAGTATTAAAATGGTAAATTCAAAGGATGGAAGTGAGAGTAGTCAAAAGAAAAAGGAAAGAAAAGCAGTGAAACAAGAAGAGGAGGAATCATTGTTTGAAGTACCAGAAAACTTCAAGAAATATGAAGTGGACGACCGCAAAATTTTGGTACGAATGCCTAAGAGAGAGGCCATCATAGGAGAATCATATGATAATAAAGAAAAGACCAAAAATATTGTGGTGACCATTGAGGAGAACAAAGAGAGATGTACCTACATAGGAGATGACCTGAGTGCAAGAGAAGAAATGGAGCTCGTAGCTCTATTAAGGGAATATAGGGATGTGTTTGCTTGGCACTATAGAGACTTGAAGGGAGTGGATCCAAGAATATGCTCGCATACGATCCCCATGACTGCTGATGCCAAACCCACCAAACAGAAGCCCTACACATATAATGATACATATGCAGCCAAAATAAAAGAAGAAATTGATAGGCTGATTGAAGCTGGATTCATCTATGAGATTGAGCATACTGAATGGGTGCCCCCATTGTTGTGGTGCCCAAGAAGAACGAGAAGTTGTGAGTGTGTATTAACCTTAAAAAAGTTAATGCCGCTACGATCAGAGATAGTTATCCACTTCCAATCACGGAACACCTATTGGAGCGTGTTGCAGGCAAGGAAGTTTATAGCTTCCTTGATGGATTTTCAGGTTACAATCAAGTAGCCATTGCCCCAGAAGATCAACACAAAATAGCTTTTGCTACAGAATGGGGAATCTTTGCATTTCGTGTGATGCCATTTGGGCTCACCAATGCACCTGCGACATTCCAAAGGCTCATGTGTCATGTCTTCAAAGAGTTCTTGCGAAAGAGCTTAGAAGTGTATGTGGACGATTTATGTGCTCATTCCCACGAAAGAAGATTTCACATCCCTGAGCTCAGACAAATCTTCAACAAGTGTAGAGAATATCGAGTGTGTTTGAACCCAGAAAAGTGTGTGTTCATGGTGCGTCAAGGTAAAATCTTAGGTCATATTGTTTCTAAGAATGGAATCTCAACAGATGAAGATAAGGTACGAGCCATAGCGGAGCTGCCAAGGCCAAGGAATGTTAAAGAGGTACAAGCCTTTATGGGCCATTGTGGATATTACCGTAGGTTTATCCACATGTATAGCTAGACCCCTTTATGCCTTGTTGTCTAATTTTGAGTGGAACGACGAATGCGAGAATTCTTTCAATGAATTGAAGAAACATTTGTGCACAGCACCAATACTGACCATTCTTGATTGGAATAAACCATTCCATGTCCATGTGGATGCATCCAATCACGCCATAGGATGTGTGCTAGCACAACCCATAGGAGAAGGAAACTTAGATTTGCCCATAGCATATGCTAGTAGACAGCTCACCACAGCTGAACGAAACTATACCACAACTGAGCGAGAGGGCTTAGGCATGGTATATGTTGTGAAGAAGTTTAGACACTATTTATTGGCCAACAAGTTCAAGTTTTTCACTGATCATCAAGCTTTGTTATATTTGGTCAATAAACCTTGCAATACTGGATGCTTAGTAAGATGGTTCCTCTTACTAATGGAATATGACTTTGAAGTTGTTGTCAGGAAAGGTAGAACCCACCTCTGGGTAGATCATCTTTCTCGCATCACTTTAGGAGAGTCACCGCAAGGAGTGTCCGATGAATTACCCGATGCTTATCTGTTCAATTTAGAAGTTGTTCCTAAATGGGCAAATAAGTTGGTGCCAGTCCTAACCTTTGGCCCTACAAATAAGAATGTGAAAACATCACAAGAAGAAATTGTACAATCACAAAAATATCACATATTAGCAGGAAGCATGTACAAACAAGATACTGAGGGTGTATTAGCTTGTTGTGTTGAGGACGATGAACATAGTAGTTGGTTGCAACAAGCCCATGAAGGAATGCTAGGAAATCACTATTCTAAACAACAACCATTGCAGAATTTGAAACGTTTAGGAGTGTATTGGCCTAGCATGGACAAAGAAATACATGAGTGGATCAAGAATTGTCCAATGTACAGAGAGAGACCACCAGTGGAGCATGCGACCCTTTATCAAGTATCATTAATTTTAGATTGGAGTGCTCCGTTGGTAGAGTTTATGAGATCGGGAAGATTACCCAAAGAGGCCAGTCTAGCAAGAAAATGAAGCATGGAGCAAGAGGCTCAAGGCTATGCCTTAGTAGGAGAAAACTTATACCGAAGAGGCAAAGATGGTTACTTAAGACTGTGCGTTCATGAATCAGACTATTTGAAAGTCTTAGAAACTACACACAGCGGTGTCGCAGGTGGACACTTCGGTCCTGATCGAGTAATCAAGACCATTCTATTCTCAGGACTTTGGTGGCCCACTCTTCATATGGATGCTCATACCTATTTGAAGAAATGTGACACATGCCAATGTGCACAATATCCACTTAGAAAAGATGAGATGCCTTTGAGGCCAATGATGGGAGGACGTGCATTCTCGAAATGGGGTATAGACTTTGTAGGTCCTATTAACCCCCCAGCTAGAAACTCCCATGCAGAGTATATTATTGTAGCCACAAATTACCTTACCAAGTGGGTAGAAGTGAAAGCCACAACAAAGAATGATGCTCACACTACGGCTAAGTTCTTATTCGAGAATGTGTTCATGAGATATGGGCTACCAATAGAGCTAGTTAGCGATAGAGGCACACACTTCTTGAATGAGGTCATTGAAAATCTTCTCCAAGAATTCTTGGTGATACATAAGAAGTCTGCCCCTTATCACCCACAAGCTAACAGACAAGCCGAGAGCACCAATAAGATCCTCTGTAATGTATTGACAAAATTGGTAAATAATAAACGCTCTGATTGGGATAAACAGCTTCATCATGCTGTTTGGGCTTATCGAGTTGCCTATAAAACGGTACTGAATGCTACCCCATTTCAGATGGTCTTCGGGCAGAATGTTGTTCTACCATTGGACTTCCTCATCCCAGCCTTAAAGGTAGCACAAGAGCATGAGTGGAATGGACATGAGTTGTCCTCCAGGATCTTTGATCTAGAACGCTTAGGTGAGACGAGGCTACGAGCGGCAGCAGGCATCTACGCTGCAAAGAAAAGGCAAAAGGCATACTTCGATGCACACATTAAGGATAAGGGACTGAAAGAGGGAGATCTAGTGTTGGTTTACACACTAAAACAACATGCCCGTAAGTTGGAAAAACGAGGATATGGACCCATGATCATTAACAGAATTTCCACTAGCGGCGCGGTTCAATTGGCTACTTTAGAAGATGATATCTTGCCAAACTATATTAGTGGTTGTAGAGTCAAGCTATATCAAGAACCTCTTACTGAGGATATGCTTACGAGACTCAACACTGCTAAGAAGCGAAAAGAAGAGGAGTTAAGGGTGAGGGAAGAAGCACAAGCAGAGGCTAGAGAGCACATAAGGCGAAATAAGTTAAGGTGACTAGGCCTAGATGTCAACTCAAAAGCTCCAAAATATCACATGGATATGTGCCAAAAATTAGGCATTGTGACTTCTCAAGTCATTGACCGACGTCCATTCGTGACCATAGAGATAGGACAACGAAAGGGTGCAAGGACTGTGAAAGCATTGATTGACTCAGGGGCAGCAAGTAGTGCAGTTAGACTTTCCTACTGCCAAGACTTGGAGTTGAACATCAATCCCATAGAAGCTTATCTCATAGGATTGGGAGGTGTGGAAACCCCTTGTTTGGGAGAGGTGGAACTTCCCATCTACCTTCAAGATGTTCCAATGAAAGTCAAAGTGCTAGTGTGTCAAGATGAGAACCTTACAGAACCACTTGTCTTAGGACAAGATTGGATTTATGACAATGCAGTCAACTTGAACCTAAGAAGTTAACTTCTTCAAGTTTGGGTCCAGGGACAATGCTTTACATTAGAACTAGAAAATGGCATGCTCACAAATCCAGATGTCACATCTTGTAGTTCTCCTAGGACTAATCTTAGCAAAAGAGATGTTGTATGTGTCAAAAGCTCTATGTCGCAGGAGAACTCAATCATGGAAGAACAGGCTCAAAGACAAGCGGACTCCTCTTCTGGGGCAAGGACTAATGCCGCCACTACAACTCAACCAACAAAGCAAGCACAACCGAACAGAACAACTGCTATATCAAATAGATAGCGAGATTTCCAAAGGAAATTAGTACCGAGCATGAAGCAGATCTGGGTACAAAAAGGAGAGCAACCACCGGTCTTAACCCCACCAGGCCAGAAGACGAATGCAGAAGCTACGAAAAACCCAACCACAAGATATTCGACAAGTTTGGGTGCCTAAGAAATTCGCTGCGACTCAACAAGGGCGATTACAGATGTGGGTACCTAAGAAGCTCTTACATCCACAACAACCTATGTTCTCCCACATGCGAAAGGTCTCAACAAAGAAGCCAAAAAGAGAAAAGGGTAAGAACCACGTACAGAGACCGAAAGAAGATCAAATCAGCTCTTCAACAATAGTAGGAAGACGTGCAAAAAGGATATGGGTTTGGAAGCCAAAAGTACAAGTAGCCTCCACCAAACCAAAGTGCCAACCACACTGGATACCACAGTTCAGAAAGCATCCAAAGAGGAAGACGCCTGAAGTAATCTCTACAGTGCCAAATGTTGTTCTAAAATGGACCCCAATAAGGAGGATTACATCATTTCGAGATCCAATGGATACCTCCACCAAAGCCGGCATCAACAACTACAAGTAACATCAAAAGCCTCGATGAGCGACAACCATGTGCTTCTTACACAACCCTGTCTTTTGCACCATTCAAGGCATGCACTTCCAAAGTATGCATTGATATAGGGCCCTATTACATGGCCGTGCATAGACACATTTGAGAATCCCAGGCATAAGAGCACATGGACACAGGTCAACTAGTTTTACTGATACTAACGTCTATCTTCTTGTTTTGTGACATTGCTCCTCAAAAAAAAAAAAAAAAGGGAAGAAGAAGAAGAAAGAAAGAAAGAAAGAAGAAAAGCGAGAGAGAGCTTGTTCCCAGGTTTGGCTTATGAAACATGAATGAGTCATGCTTAGTTGAAGGTGGAATTGTTGATTACTAGGCATTTATCAAGTTGGATAGAAGTGTGTCTCGGCTAGCAGATGATATTATTGCTGCCTTATCTAGTAGATGGCAAGCACTTGGCATGAACATGGCATCTACAACTATGATTTTCTCTTACCATGGTAGGAATGAAGAGCTTGAAGGTCCGCAACTTGAGTGATGCTTAACTACTTCATGTACGAGAGCATCCAAGGAGATATCTGCAAAGGGTAGTTCTGGAGGAGAAGACTCCTGCTTATGGTGAACTAAAGACAATATGTGAAACTAAGCTTGGTGTAGTTCTCGAATGTTGTTTGTCAAGGAATATAAAGAAATTCAATTCTCTGTATTTGACAAATGATGCTTTGAAAAGAGGAGACAGGATCAACCACTCAAAAGATCTCATAAGTGGACCATCAACATGGACATTCATCAACAATGTTCCATCCCAAAGGCCAAGTGTACAACACGAAGAGATGAACATCGATCACCCTTCTCCATGGTAAGTATCTTTACTTTGGAAACTTCATAACCATGATAGCTTAGGAAACCTCTTCGTCGGCATACCCTTGAGCACTTAGCTCAAGAACCCCAATTTTTGCACCATACTTCTTCCGATGCATTTTCCAAGTAAGCATGCATAGGGCTACATTACCAGGCCATGCACAAGGCACATATTTTCCTCAACCCATGCACGAACACACTTACCCATCATCCAGTAGGGGCTACTATGAACATCAACTTTGGAAGATCTAGAGGAACATCAACGGAGACTCACAACGACACAGTCATGCTGGAATCCAACAAAGAAGTACATACCAAGGCACTACAACTTGCAAAGGCTCACAGTGACAGATGAAGAACCGGACAACCAACCCTGCCACATCTGGAAGGTAGATGGCTCTTTTTCCTACCAAATAGACACTACCTCTCAAAGCACTACTTGGAACAACCACTACAACAAGGGTCTGTCAGGGACGACAGACTCGAGAGGGGGGGGAGTGTTGGAACTCAAAGTCAAGCACAAGCATGGAAGCACATCAGAAAGGTGGACACACACAAGAAGAAGGAGCAAGTAGGGAGCTCCAAGAAGTGTATGTCAAATTTTCAGAAGAAATCCCTATAAAAATAGTGATTTTCATCACTAAAAACCATTGTAAATACCATTTTCTATTTTTGTAACTCCATTTTGTTCAAGCCGAGGAGTCCTCGAGCTTGAGGAGTATTAGAAGTATCATCCTACCAATTTTCATAATTTTTAGACTTTGTTCGAGCCCTCAAATAAACCCTGGAACCTAATTTTTAACTAGGCCAGACACTAGGTCTGGACAGGGCCAAAACTAGTCAAAAAACTATAAAAAGAGCTAGAGAGCTCATTTTTGAGGTTAGTTTGTTAGAGAATAGAGCTTTTGTAAGAGAACTCTTTTGCAATCAAAGCTTTCCATTGTTCCTCTCTTTGATCTTACCTTGTGCACGTGTGTGTGTGTATGTGTGTGCATGTTTGTGTGCTTTCACTCACGCACTTGTGCCTTCACTTGCTCGTGGTCTTCATACCGGTCCTCACGTCTCCGCGGATTGACAAGTAAAGGAGGTGGTGCTTACGCTTGAGCTACAGTAGGAGTAGTCCTTTTTCATTTCAGCAAGTTCAACTATCTTGACCTTTGTTTCTCTTAGGCTCTCCTCAAGTTTTCTCATCTTCTTTGACCATTGTCTCTTCATTTTCTCATGGCTATCTTTCCAAGATCTTGTCCTTTTCTTAGTTATACTCTCAGTTTCATTGACCTCCAGAATCGTTTCCTAACCTAAGCCTTGGTTCTGTTGTAATGCTTGAGCTCTAGTGACCACTTGCACTGGGGCAATGGAAGTCACACTTCCACTAGAATCTACCACTAATCCAATGACATTAATGGGGGTGATATTTGGTACATTGTTTGAGTTTTAAGGACACTCTCTTAAGAGGTTATCCTTCCCACAATCCAAAAAAAAACCTTGAATTGTCACTAATTGGGGTTGCATAGGTACCGATATATGGCAATCACGAATGAAGTGATCCCCTTGGCATTTGTGGCATGGTCCTCTAGGTGTTGGGAGTCTTATCTGTCTAGGTTTGGGGCCTATAATTAGGATTTCTATACATTACATTAGCATATTCTCGCTCCCAACTAGATTCTCTAGGGTCCTTGTAAGAGTAAGTCTTATTATGCTCTGGGGATTTCATATAGTAGGCCCGTGGACTATCCATTTGAGCCGAGTCAAAACTATGATTATTCGGATCATTTTTTGAGATCAATGGTGATGCAAGCACTAAGGCTCTATTCAAATTTTCTTCAACTGTCACACACTTTATTGGGATTACATTGGCTAGAGGTGGAGCTTGTCGTACTAACACAAGTTGAGTTCTTTGTTGAGTTTGATAGGGTGGTTTGTAGGGTTGTTGGGGTCTAACATATTGTTGCAGTGGGTACTAGTTCTAATATCTCCCTTATTGTGGATATGGCTATGGATAATTTTGCCTAACCACTTGCTTGTTTTATGGGAAATCTTGTGTGGTGTGGTTGGTATACCTCCTCTCTATGGTGCAGTATTGGCTGTTAGGGTTCACTTGGGGTTAAGCCATGATTGGGCACACATTAGCCCTATGGTCTCCTCCACAGGTATAGCATCATTTCACTGGGGCAAATCTAGGTGTCTGTTTGCTAGAGACTCCTAAGTTCTAAGCTAATTTTTTTGCCAATTCATCAATTGAAGTATGGGGTTTTGATATGAGGCTAGTGGAACTATCTGAATCTTTGTAAATCTTAGAGAGCTCTAGTTCCTCACCTTGGTTGTCTTCAATATCTATGCACATGCATACACATTGCATTATGGTTCTTGGTTCCTTGAAATACACATAGGATCTCAATTTAGCACTCAATAATCCATCTAGAAACAATGCTACTTGTTTAGCTAGTGTGGGTAGCTTTGGAATCGGGCATCTCTCCAAGTATTGCCTAAATATTCTTCTTGTGAGTCTCACTATCTCTTGAGGAGTTTGTTTAAAGCTATGGATCAGTGATGAAGTATTGTGCCTTATGCCACTCTTAGAAAACTCAGTAATGAAGGCTTCTAGCAATTGGACTATGTTCGTGAATTGTCTCTGATGTATTATGTTCCTGAATTGTCTCTGATGTAGTGGATGAAACCACGTAAGAGCCATGTTCTTAAGTGTTAGACCAAAAGCATTGTATTGTGTGAACAAGTCATCAACTTGCTCAGCTCTCAAGACTTGCCTAAATTCCACTACATGATCATATTGATCTCCTGTGCCATCAAAGTAGTTCTTTATGAAATTAACCAGTTGTGTAGGCCTCAAGATTCTA